>CM070842.1:30239448-30242631 GCA_036326025.1 Chrosomus eos
TAGGTTACATACCTGTCATCTCCAAGGTGTTTGATTTTTCACCATGTTCATGTACAGAGACTCACGTGAATGTCAGCTGGACTCATCAGTGCTGGTCCCTGTAAAAACCTTTTTTAGAAAACAAAAAAACAGCTGTGAACATGCTGATATTAGGAGAAACTATTTTAGATTTGTCTGGTTCAAATTATGAAATTTACTAAATACATACATATACTACATATATGAACTCCCAATATATGTTGTGCCTTGTAGTTGTAGGCATATGTAGGGCTGCATGAAATAATAACAATAGCCTGTAGCAGCTAGGCAGCCTATAAATCACTAAAAAGTTCAGTAACACTACATTAGAGAAAACTATATGGATTATCATGTTACTTAAAACGTTTCCATTCGTTACAACGTTATGAGATGAGATTGCTGGAGTAAAACCATAAAGCCTAATGATTGGTTTGTTTTGCTTTTCAAACCCACAGCGCGCGTGACTCAAACTCAGCGCGTGCAAACATTTACTGAATGTGATCGAGCCGGACCAAACTATGAAACGTTATATTATATAACGTTTCATAGTTTTTTGGTCCGGCTCGATCGCATATTCTTACATAATTATACATACCTTCGTGTGAGCAGATATCCACAAACACAATAAACACAAGTCTAAACATAATATTCACAATCATACGAGCCTTCTGTATCGTGCTGTTTAATTATCAAACATATGTTTTTATGTATATACATTTAGCATTAGGCTTCATGTTTTACTCCAATCACATTTCATAACGTACATTTTAGTCTGGCACCAGTTTAACTAGTAGCTACAAGTTTATGCAACAATAACATGCTGCTAACATGCTACTAACAAAGACATGTCTTACCTTATAAATCCTTCTTATAATCAAATTGTGTTCTTCTAACTCGTCTGATGTAAATCCAAGATAAACAGCACAGCACACGTGAAGAGCAGGACTGAAGACTGAAGTCGCGGATTCTCTGTTTTGAGGTCGTTAACAGTTTGCGTTCCTCCACATGGCTCATTAGTATGCGAGCAGCTGTTGCGCGCGGGCGTGGTCACATTAACTTTAATGAGGTCAGGCTGGAGAAACTGTATGTCCTTGCTTTCATACGAATTACTTAAACAGAGAATATTTGTTTTTGATATGATTTACATCATTTAAAAATAGAGACTCAAAGTGTTGTAAAGACATATGTTTCATGTCACAGTGACAAGTATTAGCTGAGTTACAGGTCATGTTCTGTCGCGTTTCAGAATGAGCTTTACATTTAGAGAGACGGCAGAACGCGCATCATGTTCATTTTCTTTATTTTACGAAAAACACAACATTTTGTTTTTATTATGAGTGTACACAAATAAAAGAAGACATTTAACAGTTTTGAATGATGTATAACACTTACATGTAAGATCAAAATCAACAGAGTAATTTGAGTCTCTTTTGCACTGATGAGAAAAAAAGTGAGCAGATCACGGCCGCGTGACGGCCGACCCCAGAGGGTTAAAGGCACTCTATGCAAGAATTGTACCTTAATATAACAGCTTCAAAGTAATTTCAGTGGTAAACAAACTCATAGTAGGGCGAATCATCCTGTAGTAAAGCTTGGGGGGGGGGGGGGACGCCGCTGGAAAAACCAGCAATGAAAGTTTGAGAGGAGACGACAAATCTCACGAGAGTCCCGACATGCTTTACGGCAGAGGTCTTCACTCCTGCTCCTGGAGAGCCACTGTCCTGCTAAGTTTAGTTCCAACCCTAATCAAACACACCTGAATCAGCTCATCAAGCACTTCAGAATCGCTTGAGTATTCAAAGGCAGGTGTGGTGAAGCAGGTTGGAACTAAACTCTGCAGGACAGTGGCTCTCCAGGAGCAGGAGTGAAGACCTCTGCTTTACGGCAACGACGTCACACACATCAACAACAACATGAAGCACGAAGACACTTGCGCGCATTTCAGACGTGATACTCGACGATGGAAAAAGCAAAGAAAACGTGGTCGGAAGAGCCTAGGAAAAGGAAAAGAGAATGAGCCTCTCTGCTCAACCCGTAAATAAATACATCGATCCGCAAGTTTGCAAGGCGAGTGAAGACTGAGCGCGCCACAAAGAACACTGTATCCATGACACTGATAGCAGCGACACGAGCGCTCAGATCGAGTTCAAAAACACAGTTTAGCTCTAGATCTCTTATTTAAAGGAACACTATGCAAGATTTGTACCTTAATATAACAGCTTCACAGGGGTATCAGGCTGTGAGTGCAGAGACGCTCTGAATAAATACAAGTTAAATACAAGTACTCCACAGCGACTCTAGGGGGCACTGTTTGACAAAAACAGAATTCCTGCATAGTGTGCCTTTAATAAAAAGAAAAATTCAAATCGCTTAAAACAAACGCGATAGCTGATTCGAACGAGTGATGTTCCATCTTTGTAATGTACAAAATCTGCTTCACCGTCGCTGCGCTGTCGTCATCGTGTATAGCCGGCCCCAATGTTTCTGATTGGTGATTCGATTTCGACGGATTGGAAATGGGCTTGATTGAGCTGATTCAACTTTTTATATCATACCTTCAACTTTTTTTAAATAATTTCAATTATTTAAAGTCAGAATTTCAACTTTTTATATCATACCTTCAACTTTTTGTCATAATTGCAACTATTTAAAGTCAGAATTTCAACTTTTTATATCATACCTTCAACTTTTTGTCATAATTGCAACTTTTTAAAGTCATAATTTCAACTTTTTATATCATACCTTCAACTTTTTGTCATAATTGCAACTATTTAAAGTCAGAATTTCAACTTTTTATATCATACCTTCAACTTTTTGTCATAATTGCAACTTTTTAAAGTCATAATTTCAACTTTTAATATCATACCTTCAACTTTTGGTCATAATTTCAATTATTTAAAGTCAGAATTTCTACTTTTTATGTCATACCTTCAACTTTTTGTCATAATTTCAATTATTTAAAGTCAGAATTTCAACTTTTAATATTATACTTTCAACTTTTTGTCATTATTTCATATTATTTAAAGTCAGAACTTCAACTTTTAATATCATACCTTCAACTTTTTGTCATAATTTCAATTATTTAAAGTCAGAATTTCAACTTTTAATATTATACTTTCAACTTTGTCAAAATTTCAATTATTTAAAGTCAGAATTTCAACTTTT
>CM070842.1:30242731-30275231 GCA_036326025.1 Chrosomus eos
AGCGATTGGCTATGACAGATCCTGAGTGACTCTGGGCAGATCCAATAGTTTTGAACTTGAACAGAGAACCCGCCTACAAGGAAGTAAACGTTTCTCAATGGAGCGAGGCCAGACTCTCTGTACAAATGAAATATACGAGAGTCTGGTTGAACCAGGCTAAATTCAAAGTGCTTTACAGGACGGAATTAAAATAATCACAAAATAAAAACAGTTATAAAATAAATTCATATATATACACTGCTGTTCAAAAGTTTGGGGTTGGTAATATTTTAATGTTTTTAAAGAAGTCTCTTCTGCTCACCAAGGCTACATTTATTTGATTAAAAATACAAAACAAACCCAGTAATATTGTGAAATATTATAATCAGCTGTTTTCTATGTGAATATATAGTAAAGTGTAATTTATTCCTGTGATCAAAGCTGAATTTATCATCATTACTCCAGTCTTCAGTGTCACATGATCCTTCAGAAATCACTATAATATGATGATCTGATGCTCAAGAAACATTTATGATTATTATCACAGTTGAAAACAGTTTTGCGGCTTCATATTTTTTTCAGGATTCTTTGAAAGTTCAAGAGAAAAGCATTTAATTAAAAAATAAATATTTTGCATTATTATAAATGTCTTTACTGTCACTTTTGATCAATTTAATGCGTCCTTTCTGAAGAAAAGTATTAATTTAAAAAAAAAAAAAAAAAAATCTTTTGAACGGTAGTGTATATGATACAGTTATAAAAAGAATGAAAAGAGCAATAAGATTATATTTTTTTTATTTTTATTTTTTATTTTAATTTTAATTTTTATTTATTTAGGTCCCCATTAGCTTCCACAATGTGGTTGCTAGTCTTCCTGGGGCCCATAATAATAAGATAAGATTATACATAAATAAACTTAAACAAAATATCATATATCATCATATTTTGCACAGCGGCTTGTTTTACTGTGAGATTTGTGTGTTGTGGTCTTTCGACACACCCCAAAAAAGTTCAAATTTAAACTTAAAAAACATAACTTAAAATAAAAACATGCATGTTAATTTCATTTTAAGTTATTTTTAAATTTAACAATACTATTACAACATTATTTTCCTGTTATGAAACAATCTGTCTTGTAAAAAGTGCTGTATAAATAAAGGTGACTTGAATGATGCTGAAATAAAATAAATTATAAATATTAGTTAAAAAACTTAAACTAAAAGAAAATTAGAACGTTTTGCCATAAAGTGAAATAAGTTTATTGAAGCACTAAAACTAAATTTAACTTTAGTAACTAGCTGAAATTAAATATGTTTAAGTTTATTTTAATGTTAAAGTTTATTTTAATATTTTGTTTTATTTGAGTTAATGTTTATTTTATTTAAAGCAACACTTTTTTTATGGTTTTAGTTTCAGTTAAATATAATAACCCTGGCATGCACAGGTACCGGTATCAAGATTAGTAAAAACTAGAGAAAAACTAGTCTAAATAAAGTTAGATCAACATTAGAGTTGAGAAAAGGATGTTAGATTCAGGCGTGTGTGTTTTATAGGCATTGGATGCGAGTTCATTCGTTACTGTGGGATGATAATTCCTGGTTATTCACTGAAATAATGTTCTTCAACTAAACGAGTTACAGAAGAGGTGATGCTGAAGGACGCGAGCTCGACGGAAATCGGGTTAAAGTTTCATTTGAAGTCCTGAGCCGTATAAAGCCACTCTGAATTCATCAGCAGTTCGGCTGCGGGAAATTCATAAGGCTTTTTATTAGATCTGTAAGTCTATGAGATTTGATTTAATACCTTTTATTTGATCTGGCTGCGATAAATTCAAGGAGTCGTGACACATGAGCGGGGCGATCACTCTGCCCTCCGTTTCCTAACTTTCACACAAATGTCAAGGATTTCGGTTTCCCTAGTGGCGCATAATGCCTTTTAAAAAGTCACAGAATTCATAATACAGATTCTTGAATCCTTGATTTTTGCACATCTTTCAGTAATTTTTATTTAAGTTTATGTTGCCAGATAGACTCAAGGTGTTTAATACAAAGAGTAAGAGTTTAAAAAAACTTGTATGTTGCACACGCTGTTTTATAGTTTTAACTAATCGAACTGATTCACTGAAACAAACAATTGATGGGATCAAAAAACTGATTCACAGAAATTATTCTAACATCCGAAATCTTTAAGCATTTTAAATTCAGAGACGTTAATATATATAAAAAGTCACGGGTGTGAAAGTGGCATTAAAATCTTTGCTTCTGCAAATTTTGCAAATGTACACTGTAAAAGATAATTGTATTTAAGTTGTAAATAAAAATTATTGGAAATTTTTTTACTAGAAAATACTGTAATTAAAAATTTCACATTTAATTCAATGTGTTATTTGCCTTTTCTTCTAATTATTTGTGAAATTTACTAGCAACTTCTGAGGAAAAATCAGTGTATTATTTTCTATTAATTTGTTTTAAATACATTTTATTTTAATAAATTTTTATTTATTACTTTTTATTGTTATTTTTTATGGCTCTTTTATGATTATTTTTAGGATACTTTTTCTGTAAAACACTCTGAATTATCATTTAATTTATTTTCATTTCATCATTTAATTACATTTAATAAATTTTTATATTAATTTTTAATCATGTTTTTTTATTTTCGATGTTACTTTTATTTCTTATGACTATTTTAAATACTTTTTATTTAAAGCACTTTGTATATCATTTATTTGATTATTTTTAATAACTTTTCATTTCTTATGCACCTTTTATAATTATTTTTTAAATACTATTTTATGCAAGACTCTTTGAATGATCTTTTTTATTTTTTTTATAATTATTATTTTTTTAAATCAAATCAATTTTAATGTTTTTTTTATTTCTTATGCATCCTTCATGATTATTTTACAATTTGATGCATTTATTTTTATAGAATAAATAAATAAATACATTTTTATTTCTTATTTTTTTGTAATTTTTATTTCTTAGGCATCTTTTATGATTCTTTTTTAAATCCTTTTTATGTAAAGCTCTTTAAATTATCTTTTTTTATTTATAAGTTTTTAATACATTTTATTAAAAAAATCTATTTAAAATGTTTTTTTTTTTTAGTTCTTATTCATCCTTTATCATTATTTTTACAATTTGATGCATTTATTTGTTCAGAATAAAAAAAAAAAATTATTTCTTACTTTTTTGTCATTTTCATTTCTTGGGCATCTTTTTAAAATCCTTTTATGTAAAGCTCTTTGAATTACCATTGCGTGTGATATGTGCTATATACAGTAAACACACTTGCCTTGGCAAATATTGAATATGTGGTAATATTTGATATCTGGGCCGCATGGCAAAGGTGTTTGACGCTTGCTGCGAGCAGTGTTTGGATCCTGCTGAAGTCTTGACTCCTGTGCTGATCTGTGTGTGTGTGTGTGTGTGTGTGTGTGTGCAGATATCGACGAGTGTGTGGAGGGCAGGCACTACTGCCGTGAGAACACACAGTGTGTGAACACCGCCGGCTCCTTCATGTGTATCTGCCACACCGGATTCATCCGTATCGATGATTACTCCTGTACAGGTGAGGAACTCAGATCACATGTTCATCAGTTCAGCTTTGATACAGCGGCTGATAAACGCTTGAAGATCCAGGAACAGTTCATCACACTATCACACCAGATGATGCAGATCAATCACAATCAAGTGTTTAGTTTCGTCTCATTACAAACACACAAACGGAGAGGAAGCACTTCAGACAAATACTGCAACAAAGGCCTAATCAATTTCAATCATGGTGTTTGTGCGGTTGCAGGCTTTTATTTATATTCATTTACCTGTTCTATTAGATAAATAAAATGGTCACAGCACTGAGACTCGACCAATCACATGACTGGGAGTTAATGGAAACTAACCAATCACAGTGCAAACTAACCAATCACATGACTGGGAGTTAATGCAAACTAACCAATCACAGTGCAAACTAACCAATCACATGACTGGGAGTCAAGGCAAACTAACCAATCACTGCAAACTAACCAATCACTGCAAACTAACCAATCACTGCAAACTAACCAATCACTGCAAACTAACCAATCACATGACTGGGAGTCAAGGCAAACTAACCAATCACAGTGCAAACTAACCAATCAAATGACTGGGAGTCAATGCAAAACTAACCAATCACACAGTGCAAACTAATCAATCACAGGGCAAAACGCATCATTTGAACATTCACAGATACACTGAAAAAAATTCTTAATGAGAATCAATTAGTTTAATTGTTTAAACCAACATTTTATATATATTTCAATTACTTAAATAGTTGGATTTTTATATAAACAATTTGTTAATGAGAATTGTTTAAAACAACATTAAAAAATATTTTAATGATTTAAATCGTTGGATTATATATATATATATATATATATATATATATATATATATATATATATATATATATATATATATATATATATATATATATATATATATGTTTATTTAAATGTTTATTAAAATTATGTATTTAATATTGTAATGATTTAAATAGTGTTTATATGTATATATATATTTTTTATTATAATTAATTACTTTATTTATTCAGTGAAACATTTAAATGTTTTTTTATATTGTATGTACTTGTTATATGTTAAATAGTTAAATGTTATGTTAATAAATAAATAAATATATATATATATATATAATAATATAATATATACTGTATATTTTTTATTATTAAATTATTAAATTATTCAGTGAAAATAAATGTTAAATTAATTTCTTTAATAGTTTAATTATTCATTGTCGTGTCACTGCACATAAATAATCTCTATAGACAGTAAATAACTGCAGGCTTTCAATCAAATATAAATCAATATAAATGTATATGAATGAGTATTGTATACAGGGCCGTCGCCAGAACATATAGAATGGGGGGGCATTTCATTTTCATGGGGGGGCACACTTTTTATGATCTACAAAACAGACAGTCACAAAAACAATAACATCCCCTTTAGTCTAATAAGAAATAGACAATTCTATATTTAAACAACACCAACACAAATTTATGTGATCATAGCGAGGTGAACCAAACACGGATATCGTCCTTAAACATTATGTATAATCAGATGCATGCGCAAGGCCTATTTATCTTAAAGCGTAACAATCATCGCGATCTCACAAGTCAGGTATCATAAAGCTGATAAAATATGCCTTATTTACAAGCTAATGCTATTAACGAGGATTTGCAGGCGTATCCACGCTCAAAACCGGGTTTAGCCAATATCTTTATGGAGAAGACCTGACAGATTTGGACTTTTCCCTCTAAAAGCAATCAGAAGTAACTATATGGAAGCTTGTTTTCGCCACGGAATTAAAAAAATTAAAAGATAATTGCGACTTTTTATCTCACAATTCTCACATGGATTTCTCTCAATTTCAGAGTTTTTCTCACAATTCTGACTTTATAACACGCAAACGTGACTGTATATCACTCAACTCTGACTTTATAACTTGCCATTTTGATTTTATATCTCGCAATTCTGAGAAAAATTACCTTTTTTTACGTGGAAACAGTAGGCTGTTTTTAGCAGGCAAATGAATCAGAAAATTCGACAAGCCCGCTTGGCCAGGGGAAGGTAAGCCTTGCGCAGAGCCACACGCTCCGACTAATTTTCATATGTCTGAAGACAATGTGTTATTTAAAGTTACAGAGATTAGTGCACCTGTGTGCTAAATGCTGCTGTGCTGACGACATTTCGTTATGGAATATGTGAATACGTTTTTTTGCTCTCAATAGTAAGTTTGCTCAATGACCATATGATTAGGGGGCACGTTGTGTCATCTGGGGGGGCACGGCCCCCTAATGCCCCCCCTTGGCGACGGCCCTGATTGTATATGAAATGTATATGAGCTTTGCAGTTTTATTTCTAGCAGCTCCTCACAGGTAAAATAATACAGATATGCTGACACAGCGACTCTGAGCCCTGAGTCAACACTTCATATTTACAGTTTCAATATGAACTATCGTCATTATAATTATTTTATAGTGTTTACTGTTGCTCTTCCACTAATTGGCCAGCGGTTACAGGAACTGTGTGCTTTTAGACGTCCTAGATCATTTCAGTTTATGGATTATTGAGACTTCAGCACTTCCTGTTTCATTATCAGTCCTTCCAGAACAATGCAGAGTTTTTGTGATTGTTGCGGGCAAAAATCCTTGATTATGCGGCACGTTTTCTTAAAAAATGCGATGGAATATGCGGATATTTATGCGATGAAATTGCGGGAACTTGCATAAACTGCGGTTTGATGAAAGAGAGAAAGTGATTCCCCTGTTCCCTGTTCTCACTAGGCTACTACCTTACTGTAAAGAGTCATTTCTTATTACTTCCTATGATAAGCAAGCACACTACATCACAGAAAGTGCTGGAATATTTCAGTTCATCTTGTTTTATTTCAGATCTTAATAAACACATCAAACTTACAAAACATTGATGAGTCAAACAAGTTCTGGAGCTTTACAAGAGGAATATGCTACAACTTCTGGAAAAATGAAGAAATAAAATATCAAAAAATAAAATGTGTGCTTCCTGTTTTACAGCTTTTCGATGATGTTCACGTCGCGTAATTACGTCACTTCATAGCGTTCCCATGGCAACAGGAGAAACGGCGGCTCTTGTGTGACGCAATCGCAACATATCTCAACTTTCTGCTGAGATATATGTGACTTTTTTGCAACGAAAATGCGGGGATTATGAAATCATGCATATTTTGCACGGAAACCGGCAATTTATGCGGCGAAAGTGTGGCGTATTTAAAAAAATGCCCCTGCATAAATATGAGGACTTTGGCTGATTATGCATTGAATTATTCGATCGCATAATCACGTTTTTCAAAGTAATATAAAGCCTAGCCAATTAGGTTCATTCAAGCACTGCGTTGTACACACAGTTGAGCATTAAAAAATCTGCAGTATGATGAAGTTCAGGAGGCGTTTGGAGCCTTTGTGCACACAGACAAATGTCTTTATTATGATAGTCTAGATTCATCTTTGTGCAACATGAAGTGCTCCATGTCCTTCAAGGCTTTAAATGGTCTCTTAAAATAAAAACAGCATTTATAGTGCCGCACGCACAGTATTTCTCTCCTCTGTGGAGTTATTGATCGACTGCGGTAGAGCGTCCCAAAGCATCTCTCTGTATTCTCACCAAAACTGATAAACACTTTCAGCGTTTAATTCCTAGACGCCCCCCAGAGATGAATATGAGAGTACAGATGGATTACATTCTATCGCACGGATCGATATTAAAATGTCTGTGAGCTACAAGAGCCCGACATTCCCAGAATGCATCAGTTAGTGTGATTAAGTTGAGTCTCTGCTGGAATGATTCTCTGGTCACAGTCAAGCGTTTGTCAGCCTCACTGTAATCACAGTCTGTGTGTGCGCAGAGATACGAGAGCCCTCCACGCTGTTGCTTATGAAAGGAAAATGAGTTATAAGTCCATAAAGCGCCTTATAGAAGCACACTGAGAATACATGCTCTTAATTGCAGGAAGATGCTTTCCGTGAAAATGGTTTGTTGAGACACATGCTTGTGCTTTCCAAATGTCAGGACTTTCTGTTTGCATGAAAAATTATCCGTTGGGAAACCTGTCTGGAATTGCAGGAATACATACAGAAATTTTACAAAATACAAATATCAACATATATTTTACCCTTTCTCTCGTTCCCCCACTCACAAAGTTGTGACAGTCACACTAGCGAATAGAGTTGTTGACCCTAACAATGATATTGCAACACGTTAACACCCTAGCAACCACCCTGACCATCCTATCAATGATATTGCAACACGTTAACACCCTAGCAACCACCCAGACCACCCTATCAATGATATTGCAACACGTTAACACCCTAGCAACCACCCAGACCACCCTATCAATGATATTGCAACACGTTAACACCCTAGCAACCACCCTGACCATCCTATCAATGATATTGCAACACGTTAACACCCTAGCAACCACCCAGACCACCCTATCAATGATATAGCAACACGTTAACACCCTAGCAACCACCCTGACCATCCTATCAATGATATTGCAACACGTTAACACCCTAGCAACCACCCAGACCACCCTATCAATGATATTGCAACACGTTAACACCCTAGCAACCACCCTGACCATCCTATCAATGATATTGCAACACGTTAACACCCTAGCAACCACCCTGACCATCCTATCAATGATATTGCAACACGTTAACACCCTAGCAACCACCCAGACCACCCTATCAATGATATTGCAACACGTTAACACCCTAGCAACCACCCTGACCATCCTATCAATGATATTGCAACACGTTAACACCCTAGCAACCACCCAGACCACCCTATCAATGATATAGCAACACGTTAACACCCTAGCAACCACCCTGACCATCCTATCAATGATATTGCAACACGTTAACACCCTAGCAACCACCCAGACCACCCTATCAATGATATTGCAACACGTTAACACCCTAGCAACCACCCTGACCATCCTATCAATGATATTGCAACACGTTAACACCTAGCAACCACCCTGACCATCCTATCAATGATATTGCAACACGTTAACACCCTAGCAACCACCCAGACCACCCTATCAATGATATTGCAACACGTTAACACCCTAGCAACCACCCTGACCATCCTATCAATGATATTGCAACACGTTAACACCCTAGCAACCACCCAGACCACCCTATCAATGATATAGCAACACGTTAACACCCTAGCAACCACCCAGACCACCCTATCAATGATATAGCAACATGTTAACACCCTAGCAGCCACCCAGACCACCCTATCAATGATATAGCAACACGTTAACACCCTAGCAACCACCCAGACCACCCTATCAATGATATAGCAACACATTAACACCCTAGCAACCACCCTGACCGCCCTATCAATGATATAGCAACACGTTAACACCCTAGCAACCACCCTGACCTATCAATGATATAGCAACACGTTAACACCCTAGCAACCACCCTGACCACCCTATCAATGATATAGCAACAAGTTAACACCCTAGCAACCACCCTGACCACCCTGTCAATGATATAGCAACACATTAACACCCTAGCAACCACCCTGACCACCCTATCAATGATATAGCAACACGTTAACACCCTAGCAACCACCCTGACCATCCTATCAATGATATAGCAACACATTAACACCCTAGCAACCACCCAGACCACCCTATCAATGATATAGCAAAACATTAACACCCTAGCAACCACCCTGACCATCCTATCAATGATATAGCAACAAGTTAACACCCTAGCAACCACCCTGACCACCCTGTCAATGATATAGCAACACGTTAACACCCTAGCAACCACCCTGACCTATCAATGATATAGCAACACGTTAACACCCTAGCAACCACCCAGACCACCCTATCAATGATATAGCAACACGTTAACACCCTAGCAACCACCCTGACCATCCTATCAATGATATTGCAACACGTTAACACCCTAGCAACCACCCAGACCACCCTATCAATGATATAGCAACACGTTAACACCCTAGCAACCACCCTGACCACCCTATCAATGATATAGCAACACGTTAACACCCTAGCAACCACCCAGACCACCCTATCAATGATATTGCAACACGTAAACACCCTAGCAACCACCCTGACCACCCTATCAATGATATAGCAACACGTTAACACCCTAGCAACCACCCTGACCACCCTATCAATGATATAGCAACACGTTAACACCCTAGCAGCCACCCAGACCACCCTATCAATGACATAGCAACACGTTAACACCCTAGCAACCACCCAGACCACCCTATCAATGATATAGCAACACGTTAACACCCTAGCAACCACCCTCACCATCCTATTAATGATATAGCAACACGTTAACACCCTAGCAACCACCCAGACCACCCTATCAATGATATAGCAACACGTTAATAACCTAGCATTGTTCTAGCAACCACCAAGAACACCCTAGCTATGAAACAGCAACACAACAATGCCCTCATAATCATTCAAAACAACAATATAGCAAGATTGTATCCCCATCAACCACATATCAATGCCCTAGCAAGCACCCAGAATACCCTAGCAATGATATAGTAACATGCTTACAAGCACTTAAAGCTGCTGTGTTTTTATTTCTGCACGTTTAGCAGCACTAAACAGAAGCGGCAGCCTGCTAGAGCATTGTGCCCAGAATTGAATCAAGGTCGTAGGGAATCTGTGGATAAATGTACCTTGAATGCACAATTAAATATTTTGGATAAAAGCATGTACCAAATGCATCATAAGTAATGACCCCGTCTGACACTGGTCAGACAAACTGATATTCCTGTCCCAAAAAACACACCATTGATGAATTGCTGCATCAGGACGCTCAGGCAAACAGATTGCATGTAAATAAATACTATTTTCCCAGTTTTGTGATGCCAGGGTGTTTCATTATGTAAAAAGCTGCTTTGGAAGATATTCTGGAAATATTCACTCTGTATTGGTTTCTCTGTCCTTGCAGACTCTATTGTTTCACAGCAAACTGCTGCCAGAATCCACTATGCTCTGCCAAGTTGGATGGTAACACCATCCACTATAACACTGCCTCCAACTAAAGTCCTTAACTAGTTTAACTGATAACACCGCTTCCAACTAAAGTCCTTAACTAGTTTAACGGATAACACCTCTTCCAACAAAAGATCTTAACTAGTTTAACTGATAACACCGCCTCCAACTAAATTCCTTAACTAGTTTAACCGATAACACCGCTTCCAACTAAACTCCTTAACTAGTTTAACCGATAACACCGCTTCCAACAAAAGATCTTCTTAACTAGTTTAACTGATAACACCGCTTCCAACTAAAGTCCTTAACTAGTTTTACCGATAACACCGCTTCCAACTAAACTCCTTAACTAGTTTAACCGATAACACCGCTTCCAACAAAAGATCTTAACTAGTTTAACTGATAACACCGCCTCCAACTAAACTCCTTAACTAGTTTAACCGATAACACACCGCTTCCAACAAAAGATCTTAACTAGTTTAACTGATAACACCGCTTCCAACTAAAGTCCTTAACTACTTTAAACGATAACACTGCTTTCAACAAAATATCTTAACTAGTTTAACCGATAACGCCAACAAAAGATCTTAACTAGTTTAACCGATAACACCAACCACTGATCTTAACTAGTTTAACCAATAACACCAACCACAGATCTTAACTAGTTTAACCGATAACACCAACCAAAGATCTTAACTCGTTTAACCAATAACACCAACCATAGATCTTAACTTGTTTAACCAATAACACCAACCACAGATCTTAACTAGTTTAACCAATAACACCAACCACAGATCTTAACTAGTTTAACCAATAACACCAACCACAGATCTGAACTAGTTTAACCAATAACACAGCTTGCAACAAAAATCCTTAACTAGTTTAACCAATAACACCAACCACAGATCTTAACTAGTTTAACCAATAACACCAACCACAGATCTTAACTAGTTTAACCAATAACACAGCTTGCAACAAAAATCCTTAACTAGTTTAACCAATAACACCAACCACAGATCTTAACTAGTTTAACCAATAACACCAACCAAAGATCTTAACTTGTTTAACCAATAACACCAACCAAAGATCTTAACTTGTTTAACCAATAACACCAACCATAGATCTTAACTAGTTTAACCGATAACACCATTTCCGACAAAAGATCTTAACTAGTTTAACCAATAACACCAACCACAGATCTTAACTAGTTTAACCAATAACACCAACCACAGATCTTAACTAGTTTAACCGATAACACCAACCAAAAATCTTAACTCGTTTAACCAATAACACCAACCATAGATCTTAACTTGTTTAACCAATAACACCAACCATAGATCTTAACTTGTTTAACCAATAACACCAACCACAGATCTTAACTAGTTTAACCAATAACACCAACCAAAGATCTCAACTCGTTTAACCAATAACACCAACCACAGATCTTAACTAGTTTAACCGATAACACCAACCACAGATCTTAACTAGTTTAACCAATAACACCAACCACGGATCTTAACTATTTTTAACCGATAACACCATTTTTGACAAAATATCTTAACTAGTTTAACCAATAACACCAACCACAGATCTTAACTAATTTAACTGATAACAATGCTTGCGACAAAAATCCTCAACTAGTTTAACCAATAACACTAGAGCGGCTGTAATTCCTAAGTAGTTTAACCAGAATAACTGTCCTAGGTCAACCAGCATCAAAGCAGGATAAACCCTGATGTGAAATCAAGCTGTCAGCTCCAGCACAGCAAATCAAAAGCAAACAGATTGCAATTTCATTTGATGCATGTGAATAAAAGACTATTTTCCCAGTTTTGTGTTGCCAGGGTGTTTCATTATGTAAAAAGCTGCTTTGGAAGATATTCTGGGAATATTCGTATGTCTGTATTGGTTTCTTTATCCTTGCGGATTCTATTGTTTCAAAGCAAACTGGAGCCAGGCTCCACTTCTCTCTGCCAAGTTCTCCTCTGCTCGTCCCAGCGCTACTTTAATATCATTCCCTTCTTTTTGAGCTCGACTTTATGAAAAACGAGAATAAAAACCCGATGAGAACATACGGTACAATCTATTCAAAGGCCGCCCGTATGTTTGGCTGCAAGCGTACAGTTTTTAATGAGATGGATCCGCTCTCGAGCCTCAAACGCAGAACATCTCGTGTGTTGCAGCTTTGAGGAGACTGCTAAATGAAGTTCCCTCGTCATAGCGCCACAGGTGCTGTAATTAATAGCTCCCGTTCTCCTGTTTGCTTAAGACGGGAACCCAAGAGAGAGGTTTTCCTCTTCCTCAAAGACCGCACACAAACACACACTTCACACACGGTTAATCCAGACCTGCGTCGACCCCGATAAGTCTAGCGCTTTCTCCGTAGAGAAGGTAATTAGTTGAGAAATGCCGAGCGCAGCAGTTTGTTCTTGGAAAAACTATATTGATAAATGTTTGATTGGTCGTGTGCAGATGGCCACTGGCTTTAGCACTGAGCTTGCAGTTTCTGCTAACGGAGCGCTGACGCTCTTAACTGGAGTTACAGAGCGTTAAACAAACTCATCTGTTAGCTAGGCTTGGATTTGACAAATACTGGCATGGATTTGTAGCGTTTAAGTGCTTATAAATTGTACTAGCGATGAAGTGAACAGTTTCAGTTTAACAGCTGCCTTTATGCATTTGCCAGATGCTTTTTGCGTAACGTTCATCACGGTTGTTGCTGACATTCACATATTGACTCTCATTCATTTATATAGAGCTTTTCACAATACACATCATTTCAAAGCAGCTTTACCGGAATGCACGAGTCCACATTATAATTTAGAGTGATCTGTTATCAGAGCAAACTGTCTAAGTTATGTATTTCAGAAATGTACATACAAAATGATATAGCAACACGTCAACACCCTAGCAACCACTCAGACCACCCTATCAATGATATAGCAACACATTAACACCCTAACAACCACCCTGACCACCCTGTCAATGATATAGCAACACGTTAACACCCTAGCAACCACCCTGACCGCCCTATCAATGATATAGCAACACATTAACACCCTAGCAACCACCCTGACCACCCTATCAATGATATAGCAACACGTTAACACCCTAGCAACCACCCTGACCTATCAATGATATAGCAACACATTAACACCCTAGCAACCACCCTGACCACCCTATCAATGATATAGCAACACGTCAACACCCTAGCAACCACTCAGACCACCCTATCAATGATATAGCAACACGTCAACACCCTAGCAACCACTCAGACCACCCTATCAATGATATAGCAACAGTTAACACCCTAGCAACCACTCTGACCTATCAATGATATAGCAACACATTAACACCCTAGCAACCACCCTGACCACCCTATCAATGATATAGCAACACGTTAACACCCTAGCAACCACTCTGAACCTATCAATGATATAGCAACACATTAACACCCTAGCAACCACCCTGACCACCCTATCAATGATATAGCAACACTTAACACCCCTAGCAACCACCCTGACCACCCTATCAATGATATAGCAACACATTAACACCCTAGCAACCACCCTGACCACCCTATCAATGATATAGCAACACATTAACACCCTAACAACCACCCTGACCACCCTATCAATGATATAGCAACACGAGTAACACCCTAGCAACCACCCTGACCGCCCTATCAATGATATAGCAACACATTAACACCCTAGCAACCACCCTGACCGCCCTATCAATGATATAGCAACACTTAACACCCTAGCAACCACCCTGACCACCCTATCAATGATATAGCAACACGTTAACACCCTAGCAACCACCCTGACCACCCTATCAATGATATAGCAACACTTTAACACCCTAGCAACCACCCTGACCACCCTATCAATGATATAGCAACACATTAACACCCTAGCAACCACCCTGACCACCCTATCAATGATATAGCAACACATTAACACCCTAGCAACCACCCTGACCACCCTATCAATGATATAGCAACACGTTAACACCCTAGCAACCACCCTGACCACCCTATCAATGATATAGCAACACATTAACACCTAGCAACCACCCTGACCACCCTATCAATGATATAGCAACACATTAACACCCTAGCAACCACCCTGACCACCTATCAATGATATAGCAACACATTAACACCCTAGCAACCACCCTGACCACCCTATCAATGATATAGCAACACAGTTAACACCCTAGCAACCACCTTGACCACCCTATCAATGATATAGCAACACATTAACACCCTAGCAACCACCTGACCACCCTATCAATGACATAGCAACACATTAAGACCCTAGCAACCACCTTGACCACCCTATCAATGATTATAGCAACACATTAACACCCTAGCAACCACCTTGACCACCCTATCAATGATATAGCAACACATTAACACCCTAGCAACCACCTTGACCACCCTATCAATGATATAGCAACACATTAACACCCTAGCAACCACCCTGACCACCCTATCAATGATATAGCAACACATTAACACCCTAGCAACCACCCTGACCACCCTATCAATGATATAGCAACACATTAACACCCTAGCAACCACCCTGACCACCCTATCAATGATATAGCAACACATTAACACCCTAGCAACCACCCTGACCACCCTATCAATGACATAGCAACACATTAACACCCTAGCAACCACCCTGACCACCCTATCAATGACATAGCAACACATTAACACCCTAGCAACCACCCTGACCACCCTATCAATGATATAGCAACACGTTAACACCCTAGCAACCACCTTGACCACCCTATCAATGATATAGCAACACATTAACACCCTAGCAACCACCTGACCACCCTATCAATGATATAGCAACACATTAACACCCTAGCAACCACCTTGACCACCCTATCAATGATATAGCAACACATTAACACCCTAGCAACCACCTTGACCACCCTATCAATGATATAGCAACACATTAACACCCTAGCAACCACCTTGACCACCCTATCAATGATATAGCAACACATTAACACCCTAGCAACCACCTTGACCACCCTATCAATGATATAGCAACACATTAAACCTACAACCACCCTGCCACCCTATCAATGATATAGCAACACATTAACACCACACTAGTGAAAATAGTGTTATTTAAACAATGCAATAATTTAAAGCAGATTAGATTAGATTTGATGTAATGAATACTTGTTTGTTAACAAATGATTATGACATTTAGACAAATCTAGCATTGTGCATCATCCACTCTTCCTCTTGCTCAAATGTCGAGACTTTCAGAAGACTAAATGACAATCTGCAAAAAAATATGTTCTTCCTCAGTACGTGCATCAAATTTATATCCTGAAATCAGATACATAAGTCATAAAATGATAATTTACTGGACTCTTCCTCATGTCGTTCCAAACCCGTGACTTACTTTCTGCTGTGAAACACAAAAGATGTTTACTATATGAGTGAACTGTTCTTTAAGCAAAAGTCTTTCTTGCACTCCATTTAATCTCATTGCTGTCTAGTAGAAACAAGAGATGTTCTTTCTTCCCTCTCTCTCTCTCTCTCTCTCTCTCTCTCTCTCTCTCTCTCTCTCTCTCTCTCTCTCTCTCTCCTCTCTCCCTCTCTCTCTCTCTCTCTCTCTCTCTCTCTCTCTCTCTCTCTCTCTCTCTCTCTCCTCTCTCTCTCTCTCTCTCTCTCTGTGTGTGTGTGTGTGTGTTTGTGGCCCTCGAGTGCTTCCAATGCACCCAACGATTAGCCCCGTAATCTCTGGCTCTGTTATTAGTCTTCCCTGCGGAGTGTAAGGAAGGTGTTATCTGAGATAGCAGAATCGGCTGACTCCACACCGGTGTGTGTGTGTGTGTCCATTCTTCACTTCCGCGGATTAGAAAGGACCCATTCAAAGTAGCCACTGGCAGTTTTGTACCACAAGTCCATTCTCCTGTCCTGTATCTCGCCTCGTACATATCCCGGATTCTGTTCACTCCCGCGGAGAAGTTGTGGACACAGGCCTCCAGCATCTCTCCATGTGAATGTGGTTTTGTCCGGGCAGCGGCAGTGGGATCATGGGAAATGAAAACCATCATTTTTGAGTTCAAGAGCTGTGCTGCATCGGCCGTGACTTCTCTTTTTGATTGAACGCGTTTCATTCAGACCCAAATTTCACACCCTTTGAGGTGAATAAAAACGAGCAGCACTTATAGTTGGAGGGGAATCTTTATAACCCAACGTTTTGCTGCTTTCATGGGTTTAAATGAAGGTTAAAGACTCGTAGAGCAACTCATAAAGATCCATTCAACATCCCGAGCTGCCAAAAAATCTGCAGTATTTTTGTCTCATTTTCAGTCAAATATATTCCAGAGATATATACAGTTGTGCTCAGATTTAATGGCACCCCTGGTAAATATGATCAAAAATGTCTGTAAAAAATAAATATTTCATTCAAAAAAATCTATAATCAGTCACATTATGAAATAAATGTTTTTCTCCAAAACACGTTGGCCACAATTATTGGCACCCCTAGAATTTTTTACCAGCAAAATATCTCTGAAGTATATTCCCATTAATATTTACCTTTATTAGCACAATAAGGTGACTAGGAACATGAAATTGTCTAGCTATGACTTCTTGTAAATCATATTTACCAGGGGTGCCATTAATTATGACCAGAACTGTAAATAAATGTAATTTATTTATCATATTTTTTGTTGGATTATTTATTTGCAAAAATGTTTTAGTTGTTTGTAACTACATATATAGCAAAATGTTGTAAGATATTAAGACTTGTTTTCAAATATTATATTTTCTTTTTCTAAGCCTTTTGGCAATTATATAATCCTAACAACAGTTTATTAGATTTATGCTCAAAACAAGAAAAAACAACTAGATGCCAAAAGGGTAAACAAAACAAATTTAATTCAAGATATATTGTCTGAAAACTTTTTTTTTTTTACAAAACACTTATTCTCAAGTAAATGTAGGTTTTTTAAGGAATGTTTATCATGTACTATTTTAGTATTATTTATATACTATTATATACTGTATTTTTTATACTACTTATTTATATATATATATATATATATATATATATATTATATATATATATCTTGAGATGGCATTTAAATTTTCATTTAATTTTAGTTTATTATTAGTCATTATACATGTTCTTGTCCTTTTATTTGATTTCCGATTTTTAAAAAAAATAGGTTTAATTTTCAACTTCAGTTTCAATTCAGTTAGTCATTTTAATACTTTTTACCTAAACTTATTTCAGTTAGTTGCCAAGGCAACATTTCTAATTTTCATTTCATATTTTTTTTCCCCATCTAATTTTTATATTTTCATTCAGCTTTTTTCAGTTAACAAAAATATTTTTAAATGTTAAAAACTTTGTTGACGATAACACTTCCAACAGTTTTCCTAGTTTAACTGATAACAACACTTCTGACAAAAGTTCTTACCAATTTTGTAGTTTAGCCAATTACATCGCTTCCAACCAAAGATTTTAACTAGTTAAACTGATAACACCGCTTCCATCCAAAGATTTTAACTAGTTAAACTGATAACATCGCTTCCAACAAAAGTCCTTAACTAGTTTAACCAATAACATTGTTTCTAACAAAAGTCCTTAACTAGTTTAACTGATAACATCGCTTCCAACCAAAGATTTTAACTAGTTAAACTGATAACACTGTTTCCGACAAAAGATCTTAACTACACTGTAAAAAAAGTTAACTCATTATTTTGAGTTATCTTTTTGCATGGGTTTTTTTTAGTTTAACTAACTTATTTCGATAAGTTGAGGACAAGAAAACTTAAAATTTCTTGTTGTCTGGACAATCTAGTTAAAAAAATAAGTTGAAATAACTAAATTGCTAAAATATTTTTTACAGTGTAGTTTAACCAAATAAACCGCTTCAATCCAAAGATTTTAACCAGTCAAACTGATAACACTACTTCCGACAAAAGATCTTAACTAGTTTAACCGATAACAAACAAAAGCCTTTAATTAGTTTAACTGATAACACTGCTTTCAACAAAAGTTCTTTACTAGTTTAACCGATAACACTGTTTCCAACAAAAGTTCTTAACTAGTTTAGCCAGTTACATCGCTTCCAACCAAAGATTTTAACTAGTTAAACTGATAACACTGTTTCCAACAAAAGATCTTAACTAGTTTAACCGATAACACCAACCAAAGATCTTAACTAGTTTAACCGATAACATCGCTTCTAACAAAAGTCCTTAACTAGTTTAGCCGATAACATCGCTTCCAACAAAAGTTCTTAACCAGTTAAGCCGATAACACCAACCAAAGATCTTAACTAGTTTAACTGATAACATCGCTTCTAACAAAAGTCCTTAACTAGTTTAGCCGATAACATCGCTTCCAACAAAAGTCCTTAACTAGTTTAGCCGATAACACCAACCAAAGATCTTAACTAGTTTAACCGATAACATCGCTTCTAACAAAAGTCCTTAACTAGTTTAACTGATAACAAACAAAAGCTTTTAATTAGTTTAACCGATAACACTGCTTTCAACAAAAGTTCTTAACTAGTTTAACCGATAACAAACAAAAGTCCTTAACTAGTTTAACCAATAACACCACTTCCGACAAAAATTCCTTTAAGGGATAGTCACCCAAAAAAACTGGTATCAATGGTACCATACCATAGTATGGTAGTCAATACGGTTTGGTTACCTAGATTCTTCAAAATATCTTCCTTTGTATTCAGCAGAACAAAGACATTTATAAAGGTTTGGAACAACTTGAGGGTGAGTAAACGATGACAGAATTTTTTTTTTTTTATTTAACTATCCCTTTAACTAGTTTACCCAATAACACCATAGCGGCTGTAATTCTTAACTAGTTTAACTGGAATAACTAAGTCAACCAGCATCAAAGCAGGATAAGTCATAATATGAAATCATGCTGTCAGCACCAGCACAGCAAATCAAAAGCCATTTAAAGGCCTGATTGACATTTCCCGAACTCAACCTTCATTTGCGCGTCTTTTCATGAAACGTCCCTGTGTGAGTCTTTTCAGTGCGCTCGAAAGCGCAGGACGTGTTTTTGAGGCGTCATCAGTAATTGCCGAGTCTGATAAATGCGAAGCCGCTATAATTCTTGTTTTGTTGTCTTCCATTTTAAGCCGGGTGGCTCCCTGCTGGCTCGCCACATCTTTAAAACGCCAATCACGTCGCCCTGACGCTTTTGTACATGACATAACAGAGCAGAAACTTCAGCGTGTGAGCGTGCAACCCATGCAGACGTCTTCAGATGGGCTTTTTTCTGCATAAAGCTCACATTTGCTGCCGATTTCACCGCTCTGCATCATATGCTCTGCTTGAAGTTCTTATTTTGGGGTGCCGATTCAAAAAATAGTGTCTGTTTTGCTTTAGCTCGTCACTTTCTCACAAAATATGTTCATTTTGTAGCATTTTTGGTTTTGACTACCATTTAGGGTGAAGAAGTCTCATGTAATCACTTAATCTGACACAAAGACATGATTCTCTGAGCCAGATCACAACTATCTGTTCAATACTCAGCCCATTTTCACATGTTTGACATTATTTAATCCGGATTTCAAGGCTGGTGACAGCAGAAAATACATGTTTTCTGCTACATCTGTGTTTTACTACATCCACATTGCAACAGAAAAGTACAGACTTAGTGAAAAAAGCTTAAGAACTTGTGCTCATGTAAAGTTATTTGACTTTAAATGGAGTATTTTGAACATAAATGTTTCTTGAGCATCAGATCATCATATCATAGTGATTTCTGAAGGATCATGTGACACTAAGTTATTTTAAATTGTAATAATATTTCACAATATTACATTTTTTGGTATTTTTAATCAAATAAATGCAGCCTTGGTGAGCAGAAGAAACATCTTTTGACTGGTAGTGTAATTTGAAAAATCTTCGTTCTTCATGCAAAAACTGTATGTGATGGAAACTGATTTTTGCGCAGTCTCTGCACAGAGTACCGAGGCGTCCCTGGTGACCGCCTGTACATAATTGATTGTTTATCTGCCCTGCTGCATGAATGACAGAAGCACAGGAGTGTTTCCCAATGTGATCGTCCTGCAGGTGTGACACCGCTGACCTTGAGATAATCCTCTCATCTGACATCTCAGTTCTGTGCCGCTCAGCGTCACTGTGATAGACAGCAGCACAATGTGTGTGTGTGTGTGTGTGTGTGTGTGTGTGTGTGTGTGTGTGTGTGTGTGTGTGTGTCTTAATGCAGTCTGCTGCATTCATCTCTTTGGGATTGAGACTGTCATTTCCAGTTTGCATGAAGAAACTCGAGACACTTTGTGAACGACATTGACGTGTTTCAGGCCGGATTCGAGATGAACAAAGTCTCGTTTTGCTCCTTTAAGTCACCGTTATTTATACAGCGCTTTTTACAATACAGATCATTTCAAAGCAGCTTTACAGACATAACAGGAAAATAACGTTGTAATAATATTGTTAAATATAAAATTAAATGTCCAACAAATGCACTGCAGAAAACTATTTTTGTCTCTTTTTTCAGTACAAATATCTAAACATTCTTAAATCAAGATACACTTCCTTAAGAGGCTTGACTACAGATATTAAGTCTTGTTTACTGGAAAAAATATCAAAATTAAGTGCTTAAAACAGGAACAAATATCTGCCAATGTCAGAAAATGTTCAGAAGATGTTTTGCTTCTCCAGTAAATCTTCATTTAAGAAAGTTTAGATATTTCTACTGGAAAACAAAACAGAAATACTGAGGAAGAACATTATTTTTTTGGCAGTGTGCATCATAAATATTAATATAAGAGCGGAATTTAGATTCTAAACATACTTTTTTAGACTCAAGAGGAAGTTCTGAAAGTTACAGTATGTTTTGATAGTAATATCGAACTCTTGCATCTCTTTTTTATGATTTGACCCCTTTAATAAATCTAAAGCAGGCATATGGGATGGCGATTGATTTATTCATGTGGTTCTTGGCTCTGCTGAATATAGTCATGTTGGCGGCCCTCTTTGATTGAAGCCAGAGTTCATTTTCTTTCTGATTTTATATTAATTAGAGGAATTATGACAGCTCTGAAGGCATTTTATGCGGTAAAAATATAATTTTTCTATCACACCTGCGAGATGCTTCCACACAGGGTCTAAAATTATCACTCGCCTAGAGCCAAATGTCAATAAAACTGGCTTTCACTGGTCACTCGCCAGCTGGAGGGAAATATATTAGGAACCGCATGATAATATGAGGTGTAGATAGAAATATATGAGGATATTCTGTTGCAAATGATGGTAGTGATTTAACATTAATTTTACCTCTTCTTCATGTGTCTTGGGAAAGAGATGTAGCCTAGATATTCCTTCAGCCTAAAAACACAAATAAATAAATAAAAATAGCATCCTTTTCTTTTCATATACAGTCCCTTTTAAAAAACAAAAGTAAAATTTAAAAAAAGATGAATGAATGACAATAATAAATAGCAAATGAATAAATGATAATTGCATCCTTTTTATTTTCATACTGTCCCTGTAAAAAAAAAAAAAAAAAATAATAAATATATATATATATATATATATATATATATATATATATATATATATAAAATAATATTATATATATATAATATAATATATATAATATAATATATATATATATATTATATATATATATATATATATATATATTATTATATATAACAAATTAAAGTAATTAAAGTAAAATAAGGTTTCACGGCCAGTACATAATCCATTATTGACCGGCAAAAAACTAATTTTGGACCCTGCTTTCACATGATTTTCTGTGCAGTTTCGAGGGTAATTTCATTCATCGTATTTCAATATAAATTTTATAAGCACAATAATCTCAGTTCTTACTCTCTGAAGATCCTTTCATATAAACCTTAACACAGGAGTCTCTCAATGTGAGGCCGATCTTTGAAAAGACACTTCTGACCAATTGATGTTTCATGTAAAATCATATGGATTTATTTTTCTCACACTGAGCGATTGATTATATCAGTACTAATTGCTTTTAAAAGTCGATGATTTTTTAAAGTGTTTAGCATTTTTCCACCAGCAAGTCTATAGTGATGACATGCACAGTTTATAGTTGGTCTATATCCAGATGCATGGACCACAATTACATGTTTTCTAATAGAAATAATGATTTATTTTTTAAATCACTACATGTGAAAAATGTAAAGATGTGAAATATTAGCTTACCAGCTACTGCCACTGTTTCCTCCCTGAATCACATGCACACGTCTGTAATTATTCCCTTATTTGTGTTTATTTCCGCCGGGAGTGTGTTTGCTGGAGGATTTTATGAAATCTCAGCCGGTCTCATAGATGAATGTATCCCACAATCCCTCATGGATACAGATCTCAGTGTCCGCTCAAGGTCAGTTAGAGGCAGAAGGCAAGATTTAGGACATCTTCAGCTTGTACTGAAAAATATTTAATGAACAATTACTGATTTTATCCTTAAGAAACTGATTGGAAAAGTATCTCTATATAAAGATGGTTTGATCCCAGCTAACAGGAAACGTTCAGACAAGGTTCTCTTAAAGTTATGAATAAACAAGTAACGGTAATAAAAAGTTTGTTGACAGTTATCTGGTCTTTAATCATCAAAATGTATATACATTGTTCATGGAGCGTTTTTCTGAAACCCTTTATTTGGACGTTCATCTAATGTACGTTAGTAACTTTAACAATGCTCTCATAATGTGTTCAAAATTATAAGTTGAAATGTTACCGTAATGTTTTCTCTAACAAATGCAAAAACCGGGAAAAAACTACTTAAAACACTTAAAAAACTGAATGCTTTGAACCTTTAGAGAACATTTACTAACAAAGTTTTCATAACTTATTTATGAAAGGGAATATATGGAAGCATTTTTCCACCTTGGGGAAAAAAAAAGAGAAAAAGGTCATTGTGACTTTCTATCTCACAATTCGGACTCTTTTTTTCTTGGAACTGCGAGATAGAAGCTCATATATGAGTGAACAAGTCGAAATTCCCTGATAAAACGTACAATTTTGACTTTATATTTGGGAATTTTTATATAAAAATTGGTATTGCGAAAAAATTTGATAAGAATTGCCAGATATAAACTTGCAATTGAGAGTTAGAAAGTCTAAATTCTGAGATTAAAAACGTGGAATTCTAACGTTATATTTGCAAATTTAAAATTTTTGAGAATTTTGATATAAACTTGGAATTGCAAAAGAATTACGTAAAAATTGCCAGAAATAAAGTCAAAATTACGAGAAATATAAAATCAGAATTGCTAGATATAAACTCGCAATTGAGAGTTATAAAGTCTAAATTCTGACTTTAAATGTGAGTTTTTATATTAACTCGGAATTGCGAAAAAAGTTAGAATCGCGAAACAATTAAGTCATAATTGTGCGAAATAACGTCAGAATTGCGAGAAATAAAATTGCAATTGAGAGTTATAGTCAAAATTTCAGATATAAACTCGCAATTCTGACTTTATATTTGTGAGTTTGGATATAAATGCGAAAAAAATTTACTCGGAATTGCGAGAAATAAAGTCAGAAGGGCAAGTTTATATTTCGCAATTCTAATTTTTTTTCTCAGAATTGCAAGATCCTGAGAGAAAAGTCAGTACCTTTTCTATTTATTTAGCATAGGAAAGTTAGCAGAACCTTTTGAAAACACATTTTTCTAAGCTGTGATGTCATTAGCTGAAAAAGACATTACTTTCTTCGGAATAACCCGGCTGATGAGTGAGTTATGATCTGATCTCTGATCTCCCCATCTGAGTGTGTGTCCGGGCAGTACAGCTGTGATGAATACACACACACACACACACACACACACACACCACACACACACACACACACACACACACACACACACACACACACACACACACACACACACACACACACAGTTATGATCTGATCTCTGATCTCCCTATCTAGAGTACGATGAGTGTGTGTCCGGGCAGTACAGCTGTGATGAATACACACACACACACACACACACACACACACACACACAACACACACACACACACACACAGTTATGATCTGATCTCTGATCTCCCTATCTAGAGTACGATGAGTGTGTGTCCGGGCAGCACAGCTGTGATGAAACACCACACACACACACACACACACACACACACACACACACACACACACACACACACACACACAACACACACACACACACACACACACACACACACACACACACACACAACACACAGTTATGATCTGATCTCTGATCTCCCTATCTAGAGTACGATGAGTGTGTGTCCGGGCAGTACAGCTGTGATGAATACACACACACACACACACACACACACACACACACACACACACACACACACACACACACACACACAACACACACAACACAGTTATGATCTGATCTCTGATCTCCCTATCTAGAGTACGATGATGTGTGTCCGGGCAGCACAGCTGTGATGAATACACACACACACACACACACACACACACACACACACACACACACACACACACACACACACAGTTATGATCTGATCTCTGATCTTCCTCTCTAGATCACGATGAGTGTGTGTCCGGGCAGTACAGCTGTGATGAATACACACACACACACACACACACACACACACACACACACACACAGTTATGATCTGATCTCTGATCTCCCTCTCTAGAGCACGATGAGTGTGTGTCCGGGCAGAACAGCTGCGATGAAAACGCTCTGTGTTTCAACACCGTCGGCGGCCACAGCTGCTCCTGCAAACCCGGATACACCGGCAACGGCACCACCTGCAGAGGTGAGACAGTCTTCCATCTGCCACCTCACCTGGTCACGTGACCTGTCTCACTCTCACCCCGTCACGTGACCCGTCTCACTCTCACCACGTCACGTGACCCATCTCACTCTCACCCCGTCAAGTGACCCGTCTCACTCTCACCCCGTCACATGACCCGTCTCACTCTCACCCCGTCACATGGCCCGTCTCACTCTCACCCCGTCACATGACCCGTCTCACCCTTTCATAGACCAGTCTCTCCCCATCATATGACCTGCCTCACTCTCACCCGGTCACGTGACCCATCTCACCCGGTCACTCTACCTGTCTCACTCTCACCCGGTCACGTGACCCGTCTCACCCGGTCACTCTCACCTGGTCACGTGACCTGTCTCACCTGTGTGTGTCCTCTCTCTGACCCTCAGCGCTCTGCGACGGACGCTGTCTCAACGGCGGCTCCTGCGTGTCTCCGAACATCTGTGTGTGTCCGCAGGGCTTCAGCGGGCAGAACTGCGAGACCGGTAAGATTCACTCCTAACGCCTCTCTCTGATCTCCAGTGCTTTCCAACGCCTCTCTCAGCTCCTCCAGCTCGGCTGAGGACTCTTTCATCTCGTTGCGAACAAAGCGTGAGTGTGTAAATTGCAGTTTTGAAGACGAGTGCTTAATTGCGGCTGTTTGCTGTGGGAGGAAGAGTGAAGCTAAACTATATCATAGTAATGGTGTATATAGTTACTGTTGCTGGAAATTCAACAAGAAGTGCTCTCTGTATAAACACACACACACACACATATATATATATATATAAATATATATATATTAGTGCTGGGCAACGATTAATCGCATCAAAAATAGAAGTTTGTGTTTACAGAATATGTATTTGTGTGTCCTGTGTTTAATTATTTTGTATCTACAAATACACACACATGCATGTATATATTTAAGAAAATGTATATATAAATAAAATATTTATACATAATATAAATGATGTATAAATATATATACAGTATACATGAACATATTTCTTAAATATATATGAATTTATAATACTTTAATAACTAGATAATTATACACAGTACACACACATATATTATGTAAACACAAATCATGTTTTATTTTGGACATGATTAATCATTGTATAGCACTAATATATATATAACAAAACAAACAGCTTAATTTGTGTTAATATCTAATAACACGTTCTTCCTCATCTAGACTTTGAGCGAGTCTTGCCCTGTATTTTCACATTACCTTTCCTTTATATACTTGCTATTCTTCTGTTTTAAAAAAAATATGATTATGTCTCCTGTACACACCCTCATTTGTCTTGTCTTAATTTAGGCCTCAAGCTTTGTTTAGTTTAGTAAATAGAGCATCAGTTCCTCCTACAGCTGAAGGGAAACACGTCCACCATCTGTGCGTCTGTGAAACAGAGTCATCTTAGTTTCTCGTTCCCTCACACCCGCCGTCGGCTCACGTTTATTTACCGGCTTCTGTTGTTATTGAGCCCCTGGGTAAAACCACAGCTCTCTGTCGCTCTACTTCTGAGCTGGATGGAGACAGATTACATGTTTTAATGAAAACACCAGACGAAACTCTCAGTGGAAACGAGCAGCGACTTTTGCTTTGTGTCGTAGATTAGCATTGTGTTCTGATGCGCTAGTCCCGCGTGAGCAATTTCCAGCAGATGTTGCCTGTTTCTGGACGGTTTCACACAGCAGACGAACCGAACGAATCCAATGAGACACACAGCGCACGTCTCAACCCATCGATCCACATATAAAGGGCATTTTTACGAGATGCCCTCACTCTGGCCTTTGATTAAAATCAAATGGCTTTTCTTTCAGAATTTTCTGTTCGCTTTCTCCTAGAGGATACAAGATGGAATGAAGCGGATGAGTTAGTTTTTTTCTCCCACATTGATGTTGGAATCGTATTTAACAATTTTTCACAAACCACCAGAGACCCTTGAAGCTAAAGGTCTTACAGAGTTCATGTAACCAAACTGTTTCATAAAATCAAAACACGAGAGGTTGCGTTATATTGTGAATATTGTCATGTCAACTCTATTAAGCCAGTAAGGAAGTATAAATAAAATAAATTGCAAATAAAAGAAATCGTAATATTCTGTGAAATTGTCACATTTTAACAAAAAAAGCAAAGTTTGTCAATACAAATGTTTTCCCAAAAGCTTTAAACTTTACAGATAGATAGATAGATAGATAGATAGATAGATAGATAGATAGATAGATAGATAGATAGATAGATAGATAGATAGATAGATAGATAGATAGATAGATAGTTGGGGGCATGAAATTGTCCAAAATGTCTTGGTATGCTGAAGTATTAAGAGTTCCTTTCACTGGAACTAAGGGGCGGAGCCTAACCCCTGAAAAACAACCCCACACCATAATCCCCCCTCCACCCGCATCATAATCCCCCTCCACCAAACAATCCCACACCATAATCCCCCCTCCACCAAACAATCCCACACCATAATCCCCCTCCACCAAACAACCCACACCATAATCCCCCCTCCACCAAACAACCCCACACCATAATCCCCCCCTCCACCCGCATCATAATCCCCCTCCACCAAACAACCCCACACCATAATCCCCCTCCACCAAACAATCCCACACCATAATCCCCCTTCCACCAAACAATCCCACACCATAATCCCCCTCCACCAAACAACCCCACACCATAATCCCCCTCCACCAAACAATCCCACACCATAATCCCCCCTCCACCAAACAACCCCACACCATAATCCCCCCTCCACCAAACAACCCCACACCATAATCCCCCTCCACCAAACAACCCCACACCATAATCCCCCCTCCACCCGCATCATAATCCCCCTCCACCAAACAATCCCCACACATAATCCCCCTCCACCCGCACATAATCCCCCTCCACCAAACAACCCCACACCATAATCCCCCTCCACCAAACAATCCCACACCATAATCCCCCTCCACCAAACAACCCCACACCATAATCCCCCCTCCACCCGCATCATAATCCCCCTCCACCAAACCACCCCACACCATAATCCCCCTCCACCAAACAACCCCACACCATATCCCCCCCCCACCAAACAACCCCACACCATAATCCCCCTCCACCAAACAATCCCACACCATAATCCCCCTCCACCAAACAACCACACCAAATCACCACCTAATCCCCCCCACCCGCATCATAATCCCCCTCCACCAAACAACCCCACACCATAATCCCCCTCCACCAACAACCCCACACCATAATCCCCCTCCACCAAACAACCCACACCATAATCCCCCTCCCCAAAACCAAACACCCCACCATAATCCCCCTCCACCAAACAACCCCACACCATAATCCCCTCCACCAACAACCCACACCATAACCCCATCCCCAAACAACCCCACACCATAATCCCCCTCCACCAAACAACCCACACCATAATCCCCCTCCACCAAACAACTCCCACACCATAATCCCCCTCCACCAAACAACCCCACACCATAATCCCCCTCCACCAAACAACCCCACACCATAATCCCCCTCCACCAAACAACCCCACACCATAATCCCCCCTCCACCAAACAACCCCACACCATAAACCCTCACCAACAACCCCACCATAATCCCCCTCCACCACCATCATATCCCCCTCCACCAAACAACCCCATCAATCCCCATCAAAAATCCCCCACATAATCCCCCCCCACAACACCCCACACCATAATCCCCCTCCACCAAACAACCCCACACCATAATCCCCTCCACCAACACCCACACAATCCCCCACCACCCCACATATCCCCTCCACCAACAATCCCACCAACCCCACACCATAATCCCCCTCCACCAAACAACCCACCAACCCCCCAAATCCACACCAATCCTCACCAAACAACCCCACACCATAATCCCCCCTCCACCCCACATAATCCCCCTCCACCAAACAACCCCACACCATAATCCCTCCACCACAACCCCACCATAATCCCCTCACCAAACAACCCCACACCATAATCCCCCTCCACCAAACAACCCACACCATAATCCCCCTCCACCAAACAACCCCACACCATAATCCCCCTCACCAACAACCCACCCATAATCCCCCTCCACCAAACAACCCCACACCATAATCCCCCTCCACCAAACAACCCCACACCATAATCCCCCTCCACCAAACAACCCACACCATAATCCCCCTCCACCAAACAACCCCACACCATAATCCCCCTCCACCAAACAACCCCACACCATAATCCCCCTCCACCAAAACAACCCCACACCATAATCCTCACCAACCCCCCTAACCCCACAACAACCCCACACCATAATCCCCCTCCACCAAACAACCCCACACCATAATCCCCTCCACCAACAACCCCACACCATAATCCCCCTCCACCAAACAACCCAACACCATAATCCCCCTCCACCAAACAACCCCACACCATAATCCCCCTCCACCAAACAACCCCACACCATAATACCACACTAGGCACAATGCAGTCAGGCCAGTGCCGTTCTCGCTCCCAATACTTTTGGCAATAGATACATAGATAGATAGACAGACAGATATATATATATATATAAATATATATATATAAATACTAGGGTTGTGACGAGATCTCGTGCCACGAGATCTCGCGAGACTAAAACATGACGAGATTTCCCGTCGAGTGAAAAACTGTCTCGCGTTATCGCCATGACTGAGCTTGAGGGTCAGATTACCATAGAATATTCCACCGCTACACTCACATTCGCCTAAACTATCGTTTCGCTGTTTTTATAAAAATAAAAAACATTATAAAATAATGTAAAAGTCTGCTCTGCTCATCCAGCACGAGTTGCCATTGCAATCAGTGCAGCACGAATCACAGTTCACTGATCGCGTGAGGATGGCGGAGGATTCGTTGCGCAACATAGACTAAACGTCTGATCTTATCTTGTAGAATGCACGCTCAGCACCGCTGCTATACACAGAGTATGCGCGATCAAGAAAGCGAAAGTAAAACACAAGCTTCCTGATGTGCATTGCGCACAAATTAGGCCGCGAACATACAATAGTCTGTCTCCCAATACCCATCACTGGACTGTTTATTTGCGGCTATCGTCTCAGTTTGCACTTTGAATATTGAGAGAGTACTGTAATGTCTTAAAGACAACAGACAAGAGGCTCTGTTTCTGAACTTATAATCGGAACGCAAGAACAAGACAAACACACCAGCCTCGTTTTTCTCTACCCGGCCTTTTCCGAACTCACCACATTAACCCTATAACTGCCGGTGCAAAATTAAACAGCAATTTCAAAACAATTATAAAGAGTCTTCGTGCTAACTTTGATTATGGTTGCACTTGCACTTATTGTTTGCACTTAATAAGACTTCTAGAGTTCAGTTAGGAGGTCTCACACAGCCTCAATCAGAAGTTCTGAAGGCTCATAAATGTACAGTAAGGTCTGAAGAGAATATGTGAAATCAAATCATACAGGAGAAAATTATTGTTTATTGTACAATTATTATATTGTTTTCTTTCAATGCATTTGATAATTCATACTCCTAATGCATCTCATTTCAGGTCTACTTAATAAGATTATTAGTTAAAAATTGCAAAATGCACCTGCATACTATTTTTCCAGTCATGAATTGTGTCATTGAGGATTTCTGAAAAATTGTGCAAAAATCTTGTCTCGTCTCGTTCTCGCGAACCCAATCTCGTGTCTCGTCTCGTGAGATAAGCATCTCGTCACACCCCTAATAAATACATATATAGAGGTCAAATGTATTAATGCATTACATGTCTGCTCTTCTACTCAGTAAATGTTGGTCAGTGATGGTCTTCATTGTGTGTCAGGACTGAAGAGGCAGTTCTGACTGTAATTTTGTCAACATGATGTACGTGCCATTTTCCTCGTCCCACTGTTTGTCTAGTAAAGTGTCTGTTGGAAAAGAGGCATTTTTGATTCCTGCTGGGCAGCCTGAAGCCTCAGCCGTCAAATGAACTAATAAAGCAGCAGAAACGCAGAATAAATGAGCTGGTGCTGTTGAACCTGATGCTGGAGCAGGTTTACCAATGAAAGCGCCCTAGTTTGATCTCCACCTGGAGGCCTGATGTTATTTTTATTCTGCTCAAGTTTCAATCAACATGGTTATGAATCAAACGGCATGAAAATGCAGCGAATAACAGACAAACAGCTTCACAGGAGCCAGTGAATTCATGCAGACATTTGCAAAACCTTCTAATGCTGCATCCGAAATGAAAAGGAACCTCATGAATGAGTGATTTAAATGGGCAAAAACTCATAGCGAAGGACATCAAACTTGAATCATGATTTCAGGAGGTTATTTATTAGCATACTGTTATTTTAAGCTTAAAAATACATGGTAGAGTTTTTTTAATTAGATGCAAGAGGACATCATCAACATTAAAATAGATACTGTTAATCTATCCACCACTGTTTAAGAGTTTGGGGTCGTTTTTGAAAGATATAACATCACTTTTGATCAATTAACGTGTCCATGCGGAGTAAATGTATTCATTTCTTTCCAAAAACTCCTTTTATCGAGTCTTTCTAATGCAGACACGGACGTTCACTTGCATCCGAGTTTCAGCTTTGAGGAAAATATTACAGCATAAACAAACAAGAATAAACAGAATCATCAAAGTGCCAAAAGCGAGTCGAGAATGAGAAAACAATCATCAACAAAAGGAAGATGAAGAAACAGCTCTTTAATAAAGGTAATAAAGGAAGATAAGAAACAAACATAAGCGAACACGATGCAAAATTAAGTCAATCAAAGAGTATAAATCTCTCTAAATATGTAAAATAGGAAGTTCAGCTAGTTTTATGTTTTCTCCGCTCTTTTTGAGGTGTTTTCTGAACATCATGCTATGATACAAACCTTTATCAAACTCAAATGAACTAGAATCTTCCCTTACATAAGCGTTCGATTAATAAACATTATAATCAGTTGCATATCATCACACGACTCGAGATGCGAGAGAGTTTGCTCAGATAACCGGGACGCTCGAGTCTTCAGAAGCTCAATGCTTTATACTGTACGTCTCCTCTGGAGCCACCGGGAGCAAGTCATGAGCCTCAAAGAGAATCACACTC
>CM070842.1:30280231-30320231 GCA_036326025.1 Chrosomus eos
CTTTTACGCTATAAACTGCCTGTTATATTGCGTATATATATATTTAGAAACCTGACATCTATTCAGATATAAATAGCACAATAAAAAACACAAGCATCCCACACTGATTCCCCACAAGCTTTTCTTTTCTTTTTTTCTTTCTTTTCTTCCCTGAACGGCCAGAAGGCTTTTCAATTTAAAGGCAGAGTCTGTTCTGCAAACGCTTCTGCTATTCTGCAGAAAACACACGCGCTCATCTATTCTCTCGGTGTGTGTGTGTGTGTGTGTGTGTGTGTGTGTGTGTGTGTGTGTGTGTGTGTGTGTGTGAGACACGGATTTTAAACGAGGGGAAAAACTGCAAACAGAGTTGGGTTGATGGACAAAACTTAAGTTCAGGATGCAAGCAAACGTCAAATCTTCAAAATAATAAATAATCTTCCCGAACTGTTTACAACAATTGTTTATTAAAATATAATTTATAAAACATTATTCTTGATAAAACTGTTTAAAACTATTGTTAAAATAGTTATAATATAATAAATACTAATATACTAAGATATACTATTATTCATAATAATTAAATTATATATGTTATTTTTATTGAAATCTAATCTAATATTAAATATTATTCATGAAACAATTGTTAAAATATTACAATCTAAAAGCACATAAATTAATATATAATAATTATATATAAAAAATATATATTTATATGTAATATTATAAATATTAAATAAATAATATATTTTATTTTTTAATAAAATCTAATCTATTTAACAATATTATAAATAAAAATATTGCTAAAATATGACAGTATAAAAGCATAAATAAATTAAAATAAAATAAATAATAATAAATATAGTTAAAAAAAAAATCTAAAATATATAAAATAAAAAACATAATATTTGCACATTTAAAATTATATAATATTAAATTGTATTATATTAATAAATAATATATAATAATAATAATAAATTTACACATGGAGAACATGAAGAAAAAATAAATAAAAATAAACTAAAATATTATAAAAACAACAACAACTATATAATCGTAATCCCTAAATATATAAACTCACAACAAAGGACATTTACACATGTATTTATAAATCTTTCATCACCTACAATAGAAAAACCAAACAATGCCATTCACCCTTCACTGTCATTGTTCTGACTCAATTAAACACGGCTAATAATCACTAATAAAGACACAAATTAATATTGACGTGTGTTTAAAGCGTAGACTATTCTACAAGACTCAATGACAAAACAACCAGAATTTCATTGTTCAACAAGTTTCTCTTTATCCATCTCAACTTCACCGCCAACACAAAAATAATCAGAAGATAGGTCACGTTTAAGCAATATCAGTTTCATATAATTATCCTTCAATCTGGTCTCTGAAAACTCCCAGAAACCCCGTTCACCTCCCAGAGATCACCTGACTGCAGTGAGGTCGTGCTGTGATTGGCCGCTGATGACTCCGTGTGTAAAGAATCATTTTCATAATGATCAGCTTTAATCAGAACAGAGTCTCATCTCTTCTGTGAGTGTTTAATCATTGAGAAAATCTTCCCCGCGTCTCTTTCTCCATGACCGTCTGAGTAATAATCGCTTTAATGTCGCCCACTGCCGTCTAATTTAATATCATTTGACTCATTATGTCTGAATTGCGAAAGCCATTTGTCTGAAGATGGGATTGGATTCAGATGCTGGTGTCTGTGGGTGAATGAAAACATGTCCAGGTCATATTTCACCCCAGAATCAGAAGAAAACAAAACAAAAAGGATTTTGTATAAAAGAAAATAAAGCCTTTTTCAGGACTTTTATGATTTGTGCCCGCATTCTCCACCAATTTTTCCCATTGACTTACTCATTTTCTCTCTGATGATTCTCATTAGATTCTCATTACCATAATAGTATTTTTTATATATATATTAAAGTTAAAACTACTGTAATTTTCTTCAATTAAAATTAGCATAAAAGCGGTAAAACAAATGTTGCCATTACGTTTACATACTCAAAAGCTTGGGGTCAATACGATTAAAAAAAAAAAAATTAATACTTTTCTTTAGGCCGTGTGTCCACCAAAGCGTTTTTAGCCAGCTGAAAACGCTAGACGCTCTGCTGAAAACGACGAGATGTGCGCGCTTGAGAGCGTTTTGGCAGCGGAGCGTTTTTTCAGTTGAGACGATTCGTTGTCATGATACAGAATATCCGCAGCACAGTTTACTTGTAACTGATTTCGCAGATAATTTGTTTTATACTAAAAATGTATTTTTCATCCATTTTGTTCGGTTAGCTCTGCTGGTTGACGTCTTTGTACAGAAATAATGTTGTGACAGTTGGTCGGTGTGATATTAGTCCCGCCCCTCCTCCACTGTGATTGGACGGCTGGGTAAAAAGTGACAGTGATGAGCGCTGCGTTTTACTCAAAGTTGAACATTTTTCAACTCTCGGCGACCAGTAAAAACGCCGCGTGCTCAGCGCTTCAGCGTGAAAAAAACGCTCAGCGCCTCGTTGCGCTCATGGCGTTTAAAAAACGCGGCGCTCCCATTGAAAACAATTGGAAATATACGCCAGCTGCGTGAAAAAAACGCTTTGGTGGACACACGGCCTAAGAAAGGATGCATTAAATTGATCAAAAGTGACAGTAAAGACATTTATAATAATGCAACATATTTATTGTTTAATTAAATGCTTTACTCTTAACTTTCAAAGAATCCTGAATTTTTTTTTTATTATTTTTATCTTTTTTTTAAATTACACTTTACTTAATATTCACATAGAAAACAGCTGTTTTACATTGAAATAATATTTTCACAATATTACTGGGTTTGTTTTGTATTTTTAAACAAATAAACACAGTGTATATATAATTGTTTATTATATATTATATTATATGTGTGTGTGTGTGTTTCAGATATCGACGAGTGCTTGGAGGGTTTGGTGCAGTGTGACACACACGCCACCTGTGTGAACTTGCCTGGTTGGTATCACTGCGAGTGTCGCGAGGGTTATCATGATAACGAGGTCTTCACTGCAAATGGAGAGTCCTGTAAAGGTACAGTCCACACACACACACACACACACACACACACACACACACACACACACACACACACACACACTCAAACCCTGTCTCCTCCGACAGATATCAACGAGTGCCGGACGGGTCGCAGCACGTGCGCCAACGACACCGTGTGTTTCAACCTGGACGGCGGATACGACTGCCGCTGTCCACACGGGCACAACTGCACCGGCGACTGCATCCACGACACCAAGGTCAAGCACAACGGACAGATCTGGGTCCTGGACAATGACAGATGCTCCGTTTGCTCGTGTCAGGTCAGTGAGAGTGATGCATTATGGGAAAGCTGTCATCTTTGAGGTCAGGGTGAAGGTCCTGTGAAAGCCATTAGGTTAAGCGTCACGATAAATCACTAGGGCTTCATCCTGAGACGTGAAGGGCAGATGCATAAGGTCACATGATCAAAATAACAGGCTTTCAAATGATATATATATGAGCCAATGGTTCCCACTGTATATTAAGTGGGTTTAACTACTATGTACTAACATTTAAATTAATTATTTGAGACAATGGGCTTATTGTGTACATACACTACCAGTCAAAAGTTTGGGGTTGGTAAGATATTTTTAAGAGAAGTCTCTTCTGCTCACCAAGGCTGCATTTATTTTACAAAAAAAAAACAGTAATATTGTGAAATATTATGACAATTTAAAATAACTGTTTTAATATATTTTAAAATGTAATTTATTCAAAGCTGAATTTTCAGCATCATTACTCTAGTCTTCAGTGTCACATGATCCTTCAGAAATCACTATAATATGGGGATTTTATGCTAAAAAAAACATTTATGATTATTATCAATGTTGAAAATAGTTGTGTACATTTCTCTCAGGATTCTTTGATGAATAGAAAGAAACATTATAAATGTCTTTACTGTAACTTTGGATCAATTAATTCATCCTTGATGAATAAAAGTATTGATTTATTTTATTTATTGATTTATAATAGTTTTAATAAATATTTATAATAATTTTTTATTGTTTTCATTTAAAGTTGTATTACTTTTTTTATAAAAAATAGTTTTATTTATTTTTATTTCAGTTTTATTTTAGTTATTCTGGCACATCAAGTTAAACTTAATGAAAATCAAAAGAATATTATGAAATATATTTTTTAAATATTTTATTTCAGTTAATGTTTATTTTATTTCAAGTAACAAAAATGTTTTATATGGTTTTAGCTTTAGATATTTATAATAAGACAGTACAACAAATATTACCACACTCTGTAAAGATTCAATGGTAATTCTTTATAAAATATTTTTTAAATATAATATTGTATCTAATATAATTATAATGTTATATATTAAGTATTTGATCAATATTATAACAAAAAAACATATTTGATTTATTTCTATGGTAATTTTCACATGATACAAGTAATGATACCAGAAAATAACCAAGCAAAATACTAGTTTAAATCACCTAGACTCAACTATGGTGAAATCTCTTTTTCTTGAATATATACTGAAATAAATGGCAACATACTTAGTTACGTTATTTTTTATTTATTTTTTTAAATCCATAATAAATAATGAGTTTAGCACAATCTGCTCCTCAGTTTTGTGCTGCTGTTTTGAAGCGCTTGACGAGTCACATTTTCATTTAAGCGATTGACCTCCATCAATTTGGCCGGTCACAGTCGATAATTAAGTATTTAATTGAAATGTTTTCTTGCATCTGGAGGAGGCGACGAGCACGATGGCTTTTCAGATATTAAATAATCAATCTACCAATTATTACGCTCATGGTGAAGGACAGAGTGAGCGAATCAGTCTTAATCATCCGAAAGCGTTTAATTGACGTGGAAGAGGGAGAGCTGTCATTCAGAATTAGATTCTGGCCGCCCGACTGAACATGAGACGTTCTCTTCTCCGTGTCACAGAGTTATCAAGGGTATTTGCTCTACTCGCTCCGGCTTCTGGAAAAAGTCTTCTGACGTCGTATGATCAGTCCCTCCAGAAAATTATGCGATCGCATAAATCAATGCATAATCAGCCAAAGTCCGCATATTAATGCAGGGGCATTTTTTCAAATACGTTCATTTTTTCTGGAAGGACTGAATAATGCTGAAATTTAAGCGGTTTATTTAAGCGGTAAACTTTGTTTACTGTTCTATGCTTTCATAACAAGCTCTTATTGTTACAAAACACTCTAGATTTAATATTATAGATTTAACACTTATAGATTTAATATCACATTTTGAGATTCATAAGGTCACATGATCACAAGAACAGGCTTTGAAAAGTTTATCAACAGCATTTGTGGCATAAAATCTATTAAAACATCAATCTATTAAAAAACATTGTTAAAAGTGCAGCTGCAGTAAAGATTCATTAAAGGCAGTACAACAAATATTACAATGATGTGTAAATATAAGGAAAAGCATTCAAATAAATATACACATTTAATAAAAACTATATATAATGTTACAATGTGTAACGTGTAAATATACATAAAATATTTTTTTTTTAAATTATTGTAACATTTTTACATGTAAAAAAATATATATATATGTGATCATATATATATATATATATATATATATATATATTATTTTTTTATGTATTTCTAAATATGTACTTATTTATCAATATGCAAGGATACAAGAAAATAACTTTACATGAAATAAAATCGCCTATAAAAGTATTTCCATGCAGTCAACTGAGTAAAATTACTATATCACACAGCCTAGTGTCCTATTTATTAAATATATTTGCAAATCTATGTTGAAAATATTTGGTTATCCATTAATTTATTTAAAAAAGGAAAAAAAGTGTAGTTACAGTAAGACAAAGCAGTGTTATTTTAGCATATTTAATTTTAATGTTTGAGTAATTTTGTGTAAATATGGTATCATTTAAATTGAAGTTATTTTAGGACACAAAACTAAATGAAAAGAAATGTACAGTTTTCGTTGATTTTGTCTGTGGTCTTCCTGACGCGTGTGTTTCACCTGTGTCCTGCAGTCGGGTCGGGTCATGTGCAGACGGATGGTGTGTGATTGTGACAATCCCACGCTGGATCTGTTCTGCTGTCCCGAGTGCGACCCGCGCCTGACGTCCCAGTGTCTCCATCAGAACGGGCTGCTGACGTACTCCAGTGGGGACACCTGGATCGAGAGCTGCCAGCGCTGCCAGTGTCTGGTGAGAAACAGCTCACACACACAGTCTAACACAGGCATGTGATGGACACAAGGAAAACTGTGCGTCCCATATCACATACTTATGCACTATTCTATGCCGTTTTGTAGTATAAATAGTGAAAATTAGAAAAAGAATAGTGTTCACTGAAAATTACAAATAGAAGAAGGGCACTTTATATACTTGGATGATGCACTTAATTAACCGAAAAAACAAAGTGTGGAATGACAGACACAGATTTCCTTATAAGGGAGGGGGAGGGGGAGGGGCTTTTAGACTCTGGTTATTTTCCTTATAAGGAGGGGGAGGGGCTTTCAGACTGATGATTTTCCTTATAAGGGAGTGGGAGGGGCTTTCAGGCTCTGATGATTTTCCTTATAAGGGAGTGGGAGGGGCTTTCAGGCTCTGGTGATTTCCTTATAAGGCAGTGGGAGGGGCTTTCAGACTCTGATGATTTTCCTTATAAGGGAGTGGGAGGGGCTTTCAGGCTCTGGTGATTTCCTTATAAGGGAGTGGAGGGGCTTTCAGGCTCTGGTGATTTTCCTTATAAGGCAGTGGGAGGGGCTTTCATGCTCTGGTGCTTTTCCTTATAAGGGAGTGGGAGGGGCTTTCAGACTCTGGTGCTTTTCCTTATAAGGGAGTGGGAGGGGCTTTCTTGTTAACTTTATTAACCCTAAAATAGTCATTAGCTGTGTTTTCATCCAAATTTGCGAACTTAACATTGTAATACCACAAAAAACATTTGTGAATAAAGCAATGTTTACATCCCATGTGTCCAAGAGAACAAATCGTCACTTCTTGGGAAACTAGCACAAAATATCAGTTATAAAAAATGTAAGTTTCTGCAATCGGGCTCTTCCCTCTTTCCCTCCATCATAAATTAGTCATGTTCTCTGGCATTCGGATGCTGGTGTTTGTGAACTGGAGGGAATTAAACCAAATCATTCTGATCACAGACTCCAGCGTTTCAGAACCACCAAACCAACATTTGAGATGCTGCGACACCATTGGTCCACTGGTTACTCCAGTTATCCAATCACAGCCTCCGCTGAGGCAAAGTCACATGAGGTTTTGAGGGATTTTATGCATTTCCATCGCAGTTTATGCGCAGTTATGTCTTCTTATCGCATAATGTAATTATCCACCTCAATTGAGTGTGTTTCATCCATTGTTTGATGCGATAAATCAAAATGTGAAGTGGATGGAAACAGCTCATGTTGACTTTAAACCACTAAATGCAATAATAACTGTATATTGATCAAATTTGTGGTTGTAAAACCACCTATTTTTGGCCCCCGATGGAGAACATGAGTTAGCGGTTCCCAGGTAATTCAAATTTGAGACCCCTAGTATCTTTCCAAACATCACAAACTCAGTGATAGTCAAAGAATAACAAATAAACGCAGCTTGAAGGATTCTGCGCTGCTCGTATGTGGTATGAATCTCGATGCTCCCTACCGAGTGCTCGAAACACCTCTCCTCCTCCAGCCATATGCTCGTCAAATGCTAATGTCATATTTGCATTCATGAGGGGGTTTTGTGGAAGAAAGCAGCTTGTTGTGACCTCCTCCTGCTCAACTCTTTTCCCACAAATCATCTGTGCGGTGGGCGGAGACGAGACTCGTTGATCAAGCGTGCGCTCATTAACACTGGCTTTCATTAACACTGGCGCTCCGAGGGGCCGTTACAGCCACCGTAGCATCACAGCGCTTCATTCTCCCAGACACACACACACACGCACGCACGCACGCACGCACACACACGAAGAAGAAGCAGAGGACAATACAGAGAGAAACATCAGGGACATTTACAGTAGACATGGGAAATTATATTACTTTTATTTTTTTTCCACTTTTTTTTTAATCTTTGAAATGCTGATGCTCATAACACCAGCAATAATTATAATATTAATAATAATAATTAATAATAAATAATAATAATAAATACATCATTAACTTATATTACTGAAAATATGACCTTAAAATAATTATTAAATTGGTTGATTTAGTTGCGATAATAAAAGATGTAAAAAATAAAAAATGTCTACGTATATATACATATACCGGTATATATATATATATATATAAGAAGCTCTTATTAAATCTAAAATTATATATATATATATATATATATATATATATATATATATAATATATATATATATATATATATATATATATATACACTTTTTCTTTCTTTTTTTTACACAAAATAGAATTAAACATTTTCATGGATTTATCAAATTATTTGTACACAATTATTGTTACAATTTTGATTTCTGGGCCTAGAAAAAAAATCACTTAAATTATTAAAATCTTAGAAATTCCCATGCTTAATTCAGTTTTATAATAATAATAATAATACTTATTATTGTTATTATTATTATCATCATATTTGTGTACAAATTGTATTAATCAATGTAAATTAAAACGCAATTTTGAATGTTTAATGTTTTAATAAAATCATTTTTAAACAAACCCATATAAACAAGTGGTATTTCCTGGACAATGTTGATGTAATAATGGGGTCATGTGAAATACTATAGTTTATCACTGTATATAAGCAGTATATAGAGCACCGTGTGCAACGTTCTGCCAACACAACTACAGGCTGATAAATATGCATCCTGGAAAATATATTACATTCCATGCAAGAAAATTGCAGATGCTGCAATAAACTCAGAGCTCTGGTCAATAGCTTGGGTAAACAGGTTTTACCCTTCCAGCGGTGATAAGCAACCGGACCGCATGAGATCAAAACACAATCAGAATTCGAGGGAAAGACTTCAAAAAGACTCATGCATCTCACACGGCTGTCAGAGCACCTCCTGTGTGTGTTAGCGGGGCTGAAATGAAAACGCTCGGCCAAATCTCTGCTCAGCCAGACTGAAATATATGACCTGTATTTGAGGATGTATCGGGGAGTCAGTGCTTTGCTGTTATTGATAGCTGGTGAACCAACAGAGACCCGCGCTCAGAAATCCATGCAATATAGCAGAAATGATATTGTTTCCAGCCGCCGGATGAGTGTTTGACTGTTATTATTGTGGCGCTTCGGCGTGAGGAACGCTTTAAATGTCAACTCGATTACATCTCACTATCTGACATTATTCTTACTTACGCACATTATTGCAAAGCACCTGCGCATGCATACCGGTATGCCTGCTTTTTATCGTGCATCTCACTGTGAAGGTAACATTTTGGATCATTTATTAAAGACCCATGACATCAATATTGTATTTTCAGCAGTTTTGTGTTTTTCGCTCATGAAAAAAAAAATAGAAAATTAACTTTCAGAACATATACGCATTTATAATTTAGTCTTTCTCATCAGGGAAAACAAACCCAAAATATTGATGAAGATTTCTAGATTTCATTATAGAGATAATATACTGTATATTAGGTAAAATGTCTCGAATTAAATGTTTTTATTACATGGATTAATTAAATAATTTGGATTATAATACAAAAAATATTATTATTACTATTAATATTACTATTGATTCTTATTATTATTAAAAATATTTCTACACCTGGGGAAAACAAAAATCACAGAAAAATTAAAATCTTAGAAATGACAATTACATTACCAGTATTGTTGTTTTCCTCCGTTGTTGTTTACAGCAGGTGAAGTATTGTTGTTTTCTCGTTGTTGTGTTGTTTTTACAGCAGAGTGAAGTATGTTGTTTCTCTTTGTTGTTGTTTTGTTTTGTTGTTTACAGCAGGTGAAGTATTGTTTTTCTCTGTTTGTTTGTTTACAGCAGGTGAAGTATTGTGTGTTCTCTGTTGTTTGTTGTTGTTGTTTACAGCAGAGTGAAGTATTGTTGTTTCTCGTTGTTGTTGTTGTTGTTTACAGCAGAGTGAGTATTGTTGTTTTTCTCTTTGTTGTTGTTGTGTTGTTGTTGTTGTTTACAGCAGGGAAGTATTGTTGTTATCTGTTGTTGTTTACAGCAGGGTGAATATTCTTGATTCCGTTGTTTCACTGATTTGTATCTGTTTACAGCAGGTGAAGTATTGTTGTTTATCTGTTGTTGTTTACAGCAGTGTGAAGTATTGTTTTTATCTGTTGTTGTTTACAGCAGGTGAAGTATATGTGTTGATTACCTGTATGTCTGTTTACAGCAGGGTGAAGTATTGTTTTTATTTGTTGTTGTTTACAGCAGGTGAAGTATTGTTTTTATCGTGTTGTTTACAGCAGGTGAAGTATTGTTGTTTATCTGTTGTTGTTTACAGCAGGGTGAAGTATTATCCTTATCCGTAGATTGTTGTTTATCTGTTGTTGTTTACAGCAGGTGAAGTATTGTTGTTTTATCTGTTGTTGTTTACAGCAGGTGAAGTATTGTTTTATCTGTTGTTGATTACAGCAGGTGAAGTATTGTTGTTTATCTGTTGTTTGTTACAGCAGGGTGAAGTATTGTTGTTTATCTGTTGTTGTTTACAGCAGGGTGAAGTATTGTTTTTATCTGTTGTTGTTTACAGCAGGGTGAAGTATTTTGTTTATCTGTTGTTGTTTACAGCAGGTGAAGTATTGTTGTTTATCTGTTGTTGTTTACAGCAGGTGAAGTATTGTTTATTTATCTGTTGTTGTTTACAGCAGGTGAAGTATTGTTGTTTATCTGTTGTTGTTTACAGCAGGGTGAAGTAATTGTTGTTTATCTTTGTTGTTTACAGCAGGGTGAAGTATTGTTGTTTATCTGTTGTTGTTTACAGCAGGGTGAAGTATTGTTGTTTATCTGTTGTTTGTTTACAGCAGGTGAAGTATTGTTGTTTTATCTGTTGTGTTTACAGCGGGGTATGTTTTATGTGTTTTGCGGAGTTTTATCTCCGTTGTTGTTTACAGCAGGTGAAGTATGTTTTTATCTGTTGTTGTTTACAGCAGGTGAAGTATTGTTGTTTATCTTTGTTACAGGTTTGTTTTTTTGTTTTACAGCAGGGTGAAGATATTGTTGTATTGTTTTTAAATATATTGTTTTTTTACTTGTGTTACAGCAGGTGAAGTATTGTTGTTTATTTTGTTGTTTACAGCAGGTGATATGTTTTAATTTTTTCCAGGATTGTGTTTCTGTTTAATATATGTTGTAATGTGTTTTTACGTAATATTTGTATCTTTTAATATTTTTTATTTTACACGGAAATGTTCTCATAATATTGTTTTCTGTTTTACAGCAGTATATTTTTTGTTTGTTACACAGTATATTTTCTTGTTTGTGTTGTGGTTACAGCGTGAGTATTTTTTCTGTTGTTTACCAGGTATTTTTTCCTGTTTTTTTGTTTTTACAGCAGTAAGATTGTGTTTGTTTACAGCAGTAGTGTTCTGGTGTTTGTTTTTTGTTGCGGTGGATGTGTTATTTTTTGTTACGCAGTAGTATTTGATCCGATTAGGTAGTTTATGATATTCTGTTGTTTACCAGGTAGTTTTTTTTGTTTTACGCAGTAAGTAGTTTTCGTTGTGTTACACAGGTTGGAGATTTTATTGTGTACGCAGTGAAGTATTGTCTTTTTACAGCGTAATATTGTTTTTCGGATACACAGTGAAATTTGATTTTAGGATATCTGTTGGTAAGCGAATATGTTTTTATCGGTTTTAAATAATTGTTTATCTTTTTACAGAGTAATATTTATTTTTACTGTGTTATGTACACATAAGTATTGTGTTTTCTGTGTGTTACAGCAGGGTGAGTATTGTTTTTTTTTTGTTGTTTACAGCAGGTGAAGTATTGTTGTTTCTTGTTGTGTTGTTGTTTGTTACAGCAGGTGAAGTATTGTTGTTTTCTGTTGTTGTTACAGCAGGTGAAGTATTTTGTTTTCTGTGTGTTTACAGCAGGTAAATTGTTCGTTTTGTTTACAGCAGGTGAAGTATTGTTGTTTCTTGTTGTTCGGTAGTTGTTTTTTTGTTGTTGTTTACAGCAGGTGAAGTATTTTGTTTATTGTTGTGTTTACAGCAGGTGAAGTATTTTATCGTGTTTTTTACAGCAGGTGAAGTATTGTTTTTATCTGTGTTTTTACAGCAGGTAGTTTGTTGTTTTTGTGTTGTTACAGCAGGTGAATATGTTTTTATCTGTTTTTTTACAGCAGTGAAGTATTGTTTACTGTTGTTGTTTACAGCAGGGGAAGTATTTTATCTGTTGTTGTTAAGCAGGTGAAGTATTGTTGTTATTTTTGTTGTTTACAGCAGGTGAAGTATTTTACTGTGTTGTTTACAGCAGGTGAAGTATTGTTGTTTATCTTGTTGTTTACAGCAGGTGATATTTTATCTGTTGTTTTACAGCAGGTGAGTATGTTGTTTATTGTTTGTTTCAGCGGGTGAGTATGTTGTTTATTGTTGTTGTACAGCAGGTGAGTATTGTTTTGTTGTTGTTTACAGCAGGTGAAGTATTGTTGTTTATCTTTGTTGTTTACAGCAGGTGAGTTTTTGTTTTTCACGTGTATTGTTACTTGCAAGTGAAGTATTGTGTTATCTGTTGTTTTACAGCAGGAAGTATTGACTTTTGTTTACAGCAGTAAGATGTTTTTACTGTGTTGTTACAGGGAAGATTGATCTGTGTTGTTACAGCAGGTGAAGTATGTTTATCTTTGTTGTTTACAAGGTGATATTTTGTTTATCTTTGTTTTACAGCAGGGAGATGTTGTTACTTGTTGTTACAGCAGGTGAATATGTTTTATTTGTTTAACAGTATATTGTGTTATGTTGTTGTTACAGCAGTGAAGTATTCTTGATCCCGTTGTTACAGCAGGAATTGTTTTATCTGTTGTGTTTACAGCAGTGAGTATTGTGTTTACTGTTTGTTTACAGCAGTGAAGATTTTTATCTGTTGTTGTTTACAGCAGGGTGAAGTATTGTTTTATCTGTTTTGTTGTTTACAGCAGGTGAAGTATGTTGTTTATTTGTTGTTGTTTACAGCAGGGGAATATTGTTGTTTGTTGTTAAGCAGGTGAAGTTATCTGTTGTTGTTGTTACAGCAGGTGAAGTATTGTTGTTTTAATCTGGGTAAGTTTTTACGCAGGTGTACAGTATTCTTGATCCGTGTTTTGTTTATCAGCAGGGTGAAGTATTGTTTTTATCTGTTGTTGTTTACGCAGCAGTAGTTATTGTTGTTTTAAGAGTGTTTTTTTACTTGTTAAGTATATTGTTGTTTACTTGTTGTTAGAGGTGAAGTATGTTGTTTATCTGTTGTTTTACAGCAGGTGAAGTATTGTTGTTTTTTGTTACACGTGTGTTTAGCAGTGTAGTGTTATAAGGTTATATCTGTTTGTTGTTTACAGCAGGTGAAGTATTTTTTATCTTTTGTTGTAATTAAGCGGTGAGTATTGTTGTTTATCTGTGTTGTTTTACAGCAGGTGAAGTATTCTTGATACTCCGTTGTTGTTTACAGCTGGGTGAAGTATGTTGGTTTTATCTTGTTGTTTACAGCAGGTGAAGTATTGGTGTTTATCTTTGTTGTTTACAGCAGGGTGAGTATTTGTTTATCTTGTTTTGTTTACAGAGGGTGAGAGTGTATTGATGTTGGTATGTATCTTTGTTGTTTACAGCAGGGTGAAGTATTGTTGTTTTCTGTTGTTGTTTACAGCAGGGTGAAGTATTGTTTGTTTATCTGTTGTTGTTTACAGCAGGGTGAGTATTGTTGTTTATCGTTGTGTTTTTACAGCGGTGAAGTAATCGGTATATGTTTTTATTTTATCAGCGGGTGAAGTATTGTTTTTATCTGTTGTTGTTTACAGTCAGGTGAGGTATTGTTGTTTATCTCTTGTTGTTTACAGCAGGGTGAAGTATTGTTGTTTATCTGTTGTTGTTTACAGCAGGGTGAAGTATTGTTGTTTTCTCTGTTGTTGTTTACAGCAGGGTGAAGTATTGTTGTTTATCTGTTGTTGTTTACAGCAGGGTGAGGTATTGTTGTTTTCTCTGTTGTTGTTTACAGCAGGGTGAGGTATTGTTGTTTATCTGTTGTTGTTTACAGCAGGGTGAAGTATTGTTGTTTTCTCTGTTGTTGTTTACAGCAGGGTGAGGTATTGTTGTTTATCTCTTGTTGTTTACAGCAGGGTGAAGTATTGTTGTTTATCTCTTGTTGTTTACAGCAGGGTGAAGTATTGTTGTTTATCTGTTGTTGTTTACAGCAGGGTGAGGTATTGTTGTTTATCTCTTGTTGTTTACAGCAGGGTGAAGTATTGTTGTTTATCTCTTGTTGTTTACAGCAGGGTGAAGTATTGTTGTTTATCTCTTGTTGTTTACAGCAGGGTGAGGTGGACTGCTGGCCTCTGTCCTGCCCGCCGGCCGACTGCGAGTTCACACTGGTTCCCGAGGGCGAGTGTTGCCCGCGCTGCGTCTCGGACCCGTGCCAGGCTCACGCCGTCCGCAACGACATCACCAAGACCTGCGACGACGAACACGGGATCACGCGCTTCAGCGGCTCATCCTGGGTCAAACACGGCACGGAGTGCACACTGTGCCAATGCAAGGTACTTACAGCAAACACACCACACACAAACAACACACAAACACACACACACACACACACACACACACACACACACACACACACACACACACACACAACACACACACACACACACACACACACACACACACACACACACACACACACACACACACACACACACACACACACACACCTGTGCAGGAGACACTGAAGACATGATCAAATATATAAACAAGCAAAAACATGACATGCAAACTAACAAACAAAGAGACAGGGATGTACAGTCAAACCAAAAATTATTCAGACACCAGATATAATTTTTGATATTTTTTTACTAGTGTGTGCAGGACACTATAGTTCATTTATGTAAGTGAGGAGAGCAAAATAAAGTAAACTGTGACATATTATACACAAAAATTCTTCATACAGTGACTACCAGTAAAATATATACAAATTTAGGACCAAAAATGATTCAGACACTTTGAGCTGATGATGTTTTGCTGAAGTGTTTTTTCTTTAATAACTAATGCTCTTTTTACACACAGACTGAATGTGTGTGATTTGTGTGTGATTTGTTGAGTGAATGCATGTAGTTTGTGTGCATATGTGTGTGTGATTGTTTGTGATTGTGTTTTGTGTATAATGCATGTAGCATGTTTGTGTAAATTGCACAAGTCCATTTCCATTTGTGTGTGAATTCATGTAGTTTGTGTGCATTGTGAATAATGTTTGCATAATGTGCACTTGTGAATTTTTGTGTATGCATGTTTGTGAATAATGCATATATGTTTGTTTGATGTGCACAAGTACTTGTGATTTTGTATGCATATGTGTGTGATTTATTGTGTGTGAATGCTTGTGGTTTGTGTGCATAGTGAATAATGTTTGCATAATGTGCACTTGTGAATGTCTGTGTATAATGCATATGTTTGTTTGGTCTCTTCTCCAGAACGGACACATCTGTTGCTCAGTGGATCCCATGTGTCTCTAGTGTGTCGAGCTCACAGCACTGTACAGTCTCACACAACCCTCCCGAATCTATGAGGAGTATAATATCAGACCGGAGGAGGCCATTTCTGCACAATCAAGGACTATAACCCACGAGCACCGGCATGACCACACTGGATGTTTAAAGAATAAAACATTCTGTCATTTTTATCTCTTTGATGATCACAGGATTGTAGAAACTTTAGCTAGTAAGTAAATCTTAATCGTATTTCTCTTTTGCCTGGATATGGAAGTTCGACGCAATTTTGTGTTTCTTTTTCGACTAGTCTGTTTTCTGTCTAGATTTTAAATTATTATATGGCTTGTTCTTGTCTTACGGTGAATAAAATATCTCCATTTCCATTTATGGATGCGTTGACCTTTCATTTTCCCCAGCGGCGCGTTAGGTTCCTCTCAGCTAAAGCCGCCGCGCGAGGTGATCAGCGAGTGCGCTAATTAAATAGTGACCTTCTCTGCTAACCTGAAACATCATCATTATCTCCAATCTCTCAAGCTCAGCTTAAATATCCCAGCATTCACGCCTGACCGCCACGTAAACCTCCATCACCCTTCAACGGGTTTCAGAGTCCACACGCTTCCTCTTCCTGGATGTTTTGAATATTGCATGAATATTCATGAGCGTCTCCAGGATCGGCATCAGAGCGAGCTCATGAATATTCATCAGGTGACGAGGTGATTTAGGGAACAGGACTGCTTTCCTTCAGGTCAGTGTGTGTGAAAGTGTTTCAGAGACACAGATATCAGTCAGCTTCTAGGAGAATCACAAACTCAAACTGCTAGTGGCTAAACACTCAAATTAATTATAAAATTATAATCACTTTTTTTGCATTTTTTTCCATAAATATTTAAAGAAAAGTTTCGTCGTTTCAAACCTGTCTGACTGAATAGTTAAATTTGAGAATAATTGTGTTAGCTTCTTATCATGTAATTGCTTGACTATAAACCAACATAAAAACCTATCAAGCCAAGGCACTCAAGAGTTTAAAGTAAAAAGCCTTTATTTCATTATTATTACATACAAACATATATTTGTTTTGCATATTTATATACTTTACTGTACATATCTATTGTATTGAATTGTATATATTGCACTATTGTTGAATGCCTCAACCAAATGCATTTCAATGTACAAAATGTCTTTGACATTTGTATATATGACAAATAAATACACTTAAACTATTTATTTAATTCATGATGAAATAAATGCTTTTTATATACATTTACTTAAACTTGGTTTGATACATTTTTATGAGTCGAATTATTCCTACACCCAAAGATACGGATCTTACGCTTTTTTGCATTTTAATAAACAAACGTATTTGCTATAAAATATACATTGCTTTATGTGAGTATACTGTATGTATGCGGACAAAAAATTTACTAAATATCCAACTTTGTACATACAGCTGTTAATATAATTCACATTTTGCCGCAATATAAACAATGTGCTATAAAGTATACATTGCTTCATGTGAGTTAGAGTTGCACGATTAATTATTAAAAGATCGCATTCTCGTTACTAAATGACTGATTCGGCATCTATTAAACCTTTGATAATCCCAGCGGATCACAGATCTGCGTTCTGAGCCACAGAAAGCTGGTTTCATGTATAGAAATGTATGAAACAATAATTTAAAGGATCACAGAAGTACTGGGATAAAAGTTTATAGTTTGGCTATAAAAATAGATAAAAATAGAGCAAACGTGGCGCTTTACATAACGATTGTATCAATTACATCATTACACCAGTAGCTGGCAACAAGTGCTATTATAAAAACTTATTTGTCATTGACTAATTTATTCAAGAGATTAGTTAAAAAATGGTGATTCATCCAGAAATTAAGTTCTTATGAGTGAGTCATTGAATCATTCAAACCGCTTTTAAAGGATAATTCCGGTATTTAGCACTTTAAATCTATTTTCTAGTGTGTTTTGGATGAGCTAGAGTGGTGGACACAGAAATTGACGATGGGTCCTGTCTCGACTTTTTGACTCTTTTAGAATCGCCTCTGAGCGCTTCAGAGTGGCTGTCTATGGGCATGCACAAACATGTGCTTAAAACAACCCAACGTTCGTTTTCAAAACTGTGCAGCTCACCGAGTGGTTAGTGGTGTTTGTTGATTATTAAACACAAATATATTGGCGCAATGTATGCTTTTTCAATCCGTTTTATTTGCTATAGTGGAACTATTTTTTTAGATTCCTCACAACCGCGTATAAACTTCCGCTGGATATTTGAGTCTGAAGCGTTAGCACACTCCCGACCACTTTGCCGCGGTTGCTCTGCTCACGCTAGCCTTCTGAGAGACGGAGAACCGAGCGAAACACTACAACCAAATGTAAACAGACCCCTTTCCGTTTCCGGTAGCGCAGTAATATCAACCAGCAATGAGTCCTCCAACAGACATCAATGCGATTTAAAAAAATGGCAAATAAAACACGACAGAAACTGTATTTCGCTACGCTACTTGTTTTGGATCATCAACGAACACCACTAACCACTCGGTGAGTGTCACAGTTTTGAAAACGAACGTTGGGTTGTTTTAATCGCATGTTTGTGCATGCCCATAGACAGCCACTCTGAAGCGCTCAGAGGCGATTCTAAAAGAGTCAAAAAGTCGAGACAGGACCCATCGTCAACATTTCGAGTCCACCACTCTAGTTCATCCAAAACACACTAGAAAATAGACTCAAAGTGCTAAATACCAGAATTATCCTTTAAATAATTCATACAAATTAATTAAACATTTTTAAATAGACTCCAGAAATTAAAATTTTGTCAGAACCATTAAACTAAGTAAATTAGCCACATGTTATTTTGTTTAGTTGTCTATTCAGAATCATGGGGAAATTGTGATTCAATTTATCCAGAATCATGCAGCTCTAATCTGAGTGTGTGTGTATATATATAAGTGTATTTTTAAATATTTATATATATATACACACACACACACACTTTTCCTACTTTGTATATAGAGCTGTGTGATAATATTTCACATTTTGTGATCATATAAACAATCTAAGAGTATTATAAGGTGCTATTCTGATCAATATCGTTGTACTCTTTACTTTTTCTGCCAGATGAACATAAATATAACAATATTTCATAAATAGTAAGAGTGGCTAATATTCAATAGAGAGTAGACTAAAGGAACAGCAATCATATAAAGCCTCACACTGAATGAAACATGATTAATCATTTAAATGACAGGATAAAGATCAGCTTATTTGAGGATAGAGATGATGTTACCTGCTGTCCCGTCTGATCCTTTGACAATCGTGCGTGTGATGATGGGTTATGAAGGGTTATGACCTCATCCTGAAGCCACAAGCTCCATCTTGAGAGGAAGATTCATGTCCTTGACCCCGACTAAACATGCAGAGGATCTTCTTCTCTTATTGCAGCAATGGAAACATTTACGCTTTACAAGATAAAGCTGGAGCATTTATTATGTGCATAAACTGAAGTCATTATATGTGTTTTATAAGAAGCATGGGTTACAGATCCTCATCCCACATGTGTCTTCACCTGTGCCCTGCTGTGGCGGGTTAAACCGCTCCTGAACGCCGTCGTCCAGGGGTCAGGGGTCATCAGGGGTCAGAGGTCAGCAGAGGTCACCGCTTCTGTCCTCCAGCGGGAGAAAGTCAGAGAAATGCATTTTCATGTATCGACAATTCAACCGTCAGACTTAATACTCAAAACAGTATCATCCTGCAAAAAATGATGTTCTTCCTCAGTATTTAATAATGTTTATGAAAACGGTGTGTGACTGAGTTGTATACAAACATTTCAGCTTTTATTTGAGTGTAAATATTATATCTGGAAGTTGAATATAATAGCTCTGTTAGTCATTTTAACCTTTAATATTATAGTGTAACAAATGAGAGGTTTCCCTGTATAGTTTACATATCAATATCGGCAGAGAAATTAAATTTTGTATTGGTGCATCTCTAATATTAAGTCATGTTTACTGAAAAAAAACGCTAAAAAATAAGTGACTTTATGCTTAAAACAAATACCTGACAATGGGATCAGAAAAATATATATTTTTTCTGTTTTCCATTTGAATTAATATTGTTCTTGTTTTTTATATAAACAACTCTCATTTTTTTATATATATTTGTCATAAAACAAGACTAATTTTGCATCTCAAGTAAATGTATCTTGATTTAAGAATGTAGGCTACTGGAAAGCAAGTAAAGGAAGAACATAATTTTTTGTGCAGTGTAGATACATAAATAAAGATTTAATATCTCTTACCCAACCATTTCTCTGACAGGAGCATCAATACTAAGCTGGTTTGTGCTTCTTCTGTCCGTTCGATTTCCTGCCTAATGAAACTGAAGGTTTGGATTTGATTATTCAATTATGGTTTACCAATCTGCCAAGAAAACAAGTCCACTAAATCAGTGTGACTGCATGATGTGAACAGATTTACACACTGTTCAGTCACGTGACACGCGGGTCAATTCCTCCACAAAACACACCAATCATCAATCCCGCTGCTCTTTTCCACGCTGGGTTTCAGCATGGGTTACAGTCATGCAGTGTTTCTCAGTACACACTCCAGTTTCTTCAGTTTCTCGGTCAGATCTGCTGATAGAGCCGTTTCTGTGGATTATGAGGGTTCAGAAACACACTCTCTCCCGCTGTGTTTGATCGAGAACTCGTGCACGAGTCCAGTTTGAGTCGAGGCCGCAACACAACTCGAGCACTGAGAGACGCTGTTTAAAAGAGAAGTTCAGACGAACAATGAGGTTTATTCAACATTTTCAATTCTACATTTATTCTGTGGAACACAATAACCCTCTGGTGCTCTTGGGTCATTTTTAAAATTTATGAAACACAAGGTTTTGGCACTTGCTATGTTAACACGCACGCACGCACGCACGCACGCACGCACGCACGCACGCACGCACGCACACAACACACACACACACACACACACACACACACACACACACACACACACACACACACACACACACACAGAAAGACACATAGGCACGCACACACACACAGACAGACAGACACAAACACACACAGACAGAAACACACAGACAGACACACACACACACACACACACACACACACACACACACACACACACACACACACACACACACACACACACACACACACACACACACACACACACAGAAAGACACATAAGCACACACACACACACACACACACACACACACACACACACACACACACACACACACACAGACACACACAAACACACACAGACAGAAACACACAGACACACACACACACACACACACACAGAAAGACACACACAGAGACAGAAAGACACAGACACACACAGAAAGACACACACGCACGCACACACACACACACACACACACACACACACAGACAGACAGACAGACACACAAACACACACAGACAGAAACACACAGATACACACACACACACACACAGAAAGACACACAGACAGACAGACAGACAGACAGACACACGCACACAAACACACACAGACAGAAACACACACACACACAACACACACACACACACAAACAAACAGAAAGACACACACAGACAGACACACACACATACACAAACAGAAAGACACACACAGACAGACACACACACAGATACACACAAAATTATGGATGATTTGAAAAGGTTAAATTAGATTTATGGCTTTGCTTTTCTTGCAGTTTTAGAGTAAAAACGTGATTTTGAAAATATATATTTCATATATAAATTGAAAATAGTATTTTTGTGCATTTTTCATAACAATAAGCCTACACGTAAAATTCACGATAAAAAAAGTTAACTTTTTTTAATTTCAGCAATAATCTGCCAAGTGTCATCTTTGAAAATAAATCAAATTTAAGTCTGTGCTCTAAAGCATTCAAGATTTACCACAGTTTAAGTTGCAAATTTAATTTTCAGGTCAATGCTCAAAAAGTGAATAAATGGATTATAAATACGGCGTAAATACAATTTAGTATAATAATAAAAAAATAAAAAGTACATTATTTTCATTGACAAAAAGAATTTGACCGACACGCAAAGACACTTTATTACGGCTGTTCTTTCCTATGTAATGAAAGTCAAAGGGGATTTTGTATGGAGACACCAAACTTAATAGAAACAAAATATTTTCTAAATAACATTTGACATATATCACTTTTTCACAGTATAGGCCTAAATTGGGTCCTTGCATGAGGACGATCATATTTGGGGCTCGTGAATCGTCCTGATAATTCCTCAGGCATCGGCCCCGGACCCCAGAGCCCCAGCGCCGGGTCTCAGTGTTCGGGACGGGTTTAGCCTGTGCCATATGTGCCCAGCGTGCCTCTCTCTGGACGTGGCGCTCGGCCAGAGGAATCCCAGCATGCACCGGCCTGATTCCAGCTGGCTCTTAAATGAACAATTTACTATCAGAGAGAAAAACCCACAGACAGATGCTACGACCTACGGGAGCTGATATCACTGTTTCTGCTAGCTATTAACGCTAGTGCAGTGATGATGTCAGCATAGTGTTTAGCACTTCTGAGGAATCCCATTGGCTGCAGATGTCACTCGTCATTTGAGTGACAGCCCTAAACCCCGCCCCCATTAAATGTCCTCAATACGGAAGCGTACTGCATTCACTTGAGGAAAAAAAAATCTACTCTGTTTTTCCTGAATTAACGCATTAATTATCTCAGAATTACAAGATCATTTTTCATGAAAAAAAAGTTTTTGCTCTGTTTTTCTGAATTAACGAGTTAATTATCTCAGAATTTATCTTGAAAAACATTTTTTCACTCTTTTTTTATGAATTAATAAGTTACTCAAAATTTTGAGATAAGTCATTAATTCAGAAAAACAGAGCAAAAAAAATTAAAAAATTCCATGAAAAATGATCTCGTAATTCTTGAGATAATTAACTCGTTAATTCAGAAAAAGAGCAAAAACTTTTTTTCCATGAAAATTGATCTCGTAATTGAGATAATTAACTCGTTAATTCAGAAAAACAGAGTAGATATTTTCCCCTCAAGTGAATGCAATACGCTTCCGTACCTCAAAGTCAAAGTCAATTTCAAACCTGAAAAATACAGAATTAGTTAGTTAGTTAAGTTTTATTATGGTAAACTTCAAAAGAAAAGGGAAAAAAGAAAAACAATTTACCATTTCATGTGTATTTACAAACGTTTCAGAATGTATTTCCGCATGGTTTGCTGGATTACTTCATGGACCAGTTGCATAAACACAGCATTATCTTAAAATTGTGTTTGAAGAACTAGCCTCACCTGTTTGTATTATTTTCCAGAATATAAATCGCGTTTTCTTCCTCATCTAAAACATGCCGTGACTTATATTTCAAAGTGGCATCAAGCTCGCAGAATATTTGGACTGAATGAGAGAGGAAAGTGAGAGTAAATTTATTTGTATTGAACATTTCTTCAATGTTGTCCAATGTTGTTTTTCTTCCCAACTTTCTTCAAAAATATCTCCTTTTGTGTTCTGTAGAAAACAGGTTTGGAGCAACATGAGGTGTAAATAACAGAACTTTCATGTGTTGGGTCGACTGTTCCTTTAAAGTTATGACCTGTCTTATAGCCTCCCTGTGGTGAAAATCCAGTTTTTAATGTTGTTTTTATGTCTATGTGGTGTTTTTAATATGCAAATCATGTGTAAATTCATAAGTCGACAGCATTGCTGAGTATTTCCTCCTTAAAACTGCAGTGAACCAAAGACAGTCTCAAAAACACTGAAATCGCTGGTGTTTCTGACGTCACAAACGACCTTGACCAATCAGATCAACGTGTGATCGTCAACCAGTGGATCTCTGAGTGAGTGGAGGCGGGGCTCATTTGCATATTCATAGAACCGCGCATACTAAATGAGGGAAGGGTGTCAAGCAGTGTTGCCAGACGTACAATAATTGTCGTATTTGTACGATTATCTTGACCTCTGTATGATTTACGATCAATAATTAAAAAAATCTGAATAATTTCAGATTTTCGTGACACTTCTATCGGAGGTCATTGTAATCATAATGCTTCTATACTCATTGATCTAGCTGTGGATCCTATGATTGTGAGGAGAAAGTGAAGGTGACATTAGCATGTCTTCTATTTCATCTCACGTTACGTCTTCTCGGCCAATCATCGTGCAGAATGACTCTCTCACGAGCACAAGTTAACGTACCTGCCGCGGCGCTGTCGATAGTTTAGCAATAAAGTAATTTGCAGGTCATGCCAAAAAGTTGTTGGTCTAGATAAATAGCTGTATTCTGTCCGTTTGACTCGTGTACAATGATTTTTGCTTCTGCTACGATACTTGGATATTTCCAATATGGCAACACTGGTGTCGAGTTACAATAGCAGCGTTTCCACTGTCGGGCCGAGCCGTGCTGGTGTGTGCCAGGGCCAGTCGCGTTTCCACGGTCACTTCCGGGGCTTGATCGGGGCTTACTCGGGGCCAACGGCAGGATTTCTGGCCCGTCGAATACCTTGGGCCAAAGCGGGCCAGCTCAGGCTAGAGGCGTGATCGAGGTAAAGGCGGAGTTTATCAGTGTTAGGGAACTTTATGATCTGAAGCAAGATCCACATTTCACTGTTTTATATCACGCAAAATCATCGCTGCTGGAAATGGAGAATCGCCTGTGCTGGTCTGTGGAAGATACCGAAGCTCTTCTGAGCATTTGGGCAGAAGAAAGGGTACAACGTCAATTTGACGGCGTGTGAAGAAACGAGGACGTTACAAAATACATCGATGCTGAACTTTCTAAGCTAAGCATTCAGCGAGCAACGCTTCAAGTTCAGGAAAAAATAAAAAAGTTGAGGGCGCAGTATTGTACAAGGCGATTCAATCGCACAATGGACAAAGCGGAGCTCAGAGAAGGGACTTTCCATGGTTCGACTTGATGGATGGTGTGCTGGGTCATCATCGGTGTGCTGGGTCACCGTCCCTCTGTTAGTGGCGACTCACGAGACAATCGGGACACTATTGCAGCCACGGCCGGTGAGTTAATATATGCTATCTTCCCAACTTAAAAAATAAATAAATTCATAATACCCGCTGAAATGGGTTGGGTTGTATGACGTTTGATCCAGAAAGGCGTGTTAGGGGCGGGGTTTAGGGCAGCGCTGCGGGGCTACTGGCCCGGCAGTTGAAACGCGAGCCCGGTGCTTGAGGCCCGAGGCCACTGGCTCGACTCTGCTCGCTGTTAGCTCTGGCTATTCAAGATATTTTAAGGCATGAAGAATTTGCTTTAAAGGAAAAAAAACATTTAAATATGTAATTTCGATGATCAAAGATAAGTTTTAAGGGATAAAATGATTGACTACAGGGTTTAAAGGGAAAATACGTCTTATGCAACATGCCTCAGCTCTTTTTTTCAACAGATGGAGCCAGAAATCGATTGTTTGCACACGAGGATGATGGTTCCTCAATCTTGAAACTTGTGAGAGAAACTTTCTTCAGTTTTTCTGGTAATAAACAGTAAGTGTGTGATTTCTTATCAGCTCCTGAAGTCCGTGCTGAAGTTATCTTCAGTCTGCAGCTGCCGTTGAGGGAAAACTGTCGTCTGCTTTATTTATTTATTTATTTCTCGTCGCAAATTTGTAATATCGCTGTTAGAGCGTTACCGGGCTTTAGCCGTGTAGCCGCTCATTAACGCGCTTCTCAAGGACGGTGTGATATTCTCCTGACTTTCCCCGCAGCACACTTGATAAAAATTGACATTTTCTCTCTCTCTGGAAAAGCTCATCGAACGGAAGGAGACTGGGAAATTAAGGCTCCTGGGTTTCTCTGAAAAAAAACTTTGACTGGCTTCGTACAGGGATTTGCCGTGTCGCATGTCTAGCGATGAAATTCCAATTTATAATCTTCCCTTCGTCCTGAAACACTGAAACTGACATGGAAACCTTCCCAGTCGCGCCTCAGGAACCGTCAAGCCTGACAGAGGAGGATCCCGTCCGTCAGCTCACGTCAGGAGCTTGAGTTTCCCGAACTGTGATCTCGTAAGGCCTGACATGACAGGCGATCGCTGGAAACAGACTCAATCTAAGAGCTGAAGGGTTTCTGGCAGATCTCAAGTTCACGGAGCAGATGAAGTCGAAGAAGAGACGAGCAACTACATTTACCACAGAATATACATCTCAATTTCAAGTGATATCCTCACTAACCATGTTTGCATGCACAGCATTGTCTGAAAAACATTGGTTTAAAAACAAAAAACTCATGAAAAATATATTATTTGCTCTTCTTCATGTTGTTTCAAACCAATGCTTTTCAGGGTTGCCAGGTCTGCATAACAAAACTAGCTCAATAACCACATCCCAAATATCAAAACTCAAAATATGTCTAAAATATACATTTTAAAGTCACAGTTACAAAAAATGAGAAAACAACAACACTATATTCTAGGGGTGTCACTATATTTGCAATACAAAAATGTATTGTGTGTAGTTCACCCAAAATAAAACTTACTGTGTGAGAAAAGGTTAAAGTTTTCAGAGTTTTAGTGTCAGTTCTACATTAAACTGCTATATATAATGTTGAATATAATGTATAATAATGCAATGGGGGATATTTGTGGGTCCTGATAATGCCAAATGTCTGTTACCAGTAAAAAGTTGCTCATATTATTTTAAATATATCTAGTCAGTGACAGAGATCAAGTATAATCGTCTAAAATAACTCTTTTTCAGCTTCAGAATCATGAATATTGTTATTCTGGTGTCTCTATTGTCCTGTGCTTTGGGTTTCAGCATCGAGTCCAAGACTATTCATTTACACACACAAGGCAAAATAAAAATGTAGCATTTTAATCAACAGTAATTTTTTTGTTAACCTTTTATCATGTGTCTTGAGTATAGTAATAATATCATATCGTGAGTTCAGTATCGTGATATGTAGGTCTTGTTACACCCCTAATATTGTAGTGATCACAAAAATTAACATATAACACAGTTTCATCATTGGTAGATTATAAAATATTTCAATATATGAATATCAGGCACATATTTATGCACGGCTAATGTCAAATTAGCCCATTTTCGCAGGATTGTTTTTGCAAACTTGCCAACCTTGATATTTTTGTTATTTTCATACCAGATTTGGAACATTGTGAGCAGAATTTGAATTATTTGTATCATTTTGGTGTATAAAAATGTATTTTTCTGTTCCTTTTATAGTAAAAAACATCTATACGATGAATCCGATATTAATAAGAATGATTAAAATTAATCTTAATTTGCTCCTTTAGCGCAATTTCCCACATATCAAATGATTTCGTAACTGAAGAAAGCATTTAAGATGCACCTCTATTTCAGTAAACACACAATAACTTTCACCACAAATGCCTTATATTACATGGGAAATTATTGTGTTTTCTTCACGAGAAACACGTGAGCTTTTCCTAAAGGAGATTGGTACTTGCACTATTCAGCTGTAGGTTATCAGGGGTTAATATATGTCTTTTTTGCTTTGCTAATACAGTATTGCATGTCTGTCTGTGCACTGCAAATAAATCAATAGCTAATTTCTCCTCATAATCACAAATATTGAAAGTTAGCGGCGTACTTACAGTCAAGGATGATGAGGAACAGATTTACTGAGGTTTTATCATCCACAACAACAACAAAAGTCAAGCGAGGTCCGGATCCCCGAACCCGGAGATTAGAGTTGTGTTGTGTGGAGATTGAAAGCCGTAAAAACGCAGCAAGACATTTCAGGGTTACAGCTATTGCAAAGAAAAGATTGAGAATAATCATGTCAGAGCGCAACACTTTAAAAAGGCATTCGACAAACATAAAGAAAGAAATAATCGGATCTGTTATTAAGTGAAATGTCTTGAAAGAAACTTCAAGCGCTGAGAGTGGCCACATATGGAGATCCTGAGAGCTTTAATAAATCACCTGTAGTGAAAATATCCTTTTATAACCCTTGTGTTTTGACCCGTAATGGCGCCTAATGGCTGTTTACCCAATGTTTCTATAAATGGGTTTGATTGCCACTTTCTGCAGAACCGGATCCGCACCGGATGCAGGCCGACCCTCGCGGTTGCTTAGCAACAAGGTCACGGCGGACCGCCAGCAGTCGCCACTTTTGAAGCGTCTCGATACGAGAAGAACCATTTCCACCGATAACATGCAACCTGTGAAATAACACGGTACCCGCGTGTCAAAAGAAGGTCGTTTATTGATAACAGGGTTTGATGTGGAGATTTACCATCCAAACATTTCAAGAGGAGAAAAATAAAACACATGGTCAAAACAACACAAGTATAAAAGACAAAGCAATCGGGGTTTTTTTGAGATGGCATTACTTTGGCTGAATCAATCCAATCCGATTTTCCAACACATGCATGTGAAGATATATTTGGTGGCACAGCAGTTTGGTGTTTAAATAACTGATAAATAGTTCGACAGAGAATGATTAGACATGAAGCAACGTCCCACGCGCATGAAGGCACAGCTTTAGGTGTTCATTGAGTGTTTTCATGACCATCATGCCATGCGTTCACTGTGAAGACAGCATTATCCATGTAGGCACAGGCGAATCACATACAAACACGTACAAAAAAACAAACATCCAGCACCATAGACCAACGTCCTTGAGGGACGCTTTGAGGAACGTTTGAAAGTTTGAGTTCAGAAAGTTGGTGCCATGTGCAACATCGCTTAAAATATTAATAAAAAAAATAGAAATTTCATGGAAGAGTTTCGAAACTAGCTCATCAGTAGGGCTGCCCCCGACCCTCATAGTCGTTCGTTTAAGCCATTAGTCGACTAATCGCACATTTAATATTTTAATATAATTACTTAAATATGGAGAATACTGAACCATAATGAGCCTAATATAATATATAGGCGTAATATATAGCATATTCCACACTCGAGAGCACACACAGAAGCCTGATGCGAAACACCGTAATGATTATGAATGTGTCGTAAATTAGCAATTTTAATTATTTATTAATAAAATAGTGTTTTCTGAGTCAGTTGAATTTCAGACTCGCCATTTCCGCAATATATATAGAGAAATGTACCTTTCATACGGATTACATATGCAAAGAGTATTTGTTTTTGATTTGAATTGGTTCGTTTTAGAGCGCCACTATTAATTATATATATAAATTGTTAGCTCAATTCAAAAACCCACACAAATGTCATTCCTAAATGACAACGGTTCGCTAGTGTCTATTAAACCTTTGACAAAATCACACTGCAAAATTCTAATCTGTTATCTATCTAGATATGAAACAAATTCATATTTCCATGTAACAAATATTCAAATTATCACAGAAGTACTGGAAAACAAAGTTTAAAGTTCGGATATAAATACTAAGGAAACGATCAAAATAGAGCAAATCACCTATCGAAGTAACTTGGCGATTCAAATAACGATTGTATTAATTACATCGTTACACCAGTAGGTGGCGGCAAGTGACTGTTAAAAATTTGATTTGTTATTGAATCATTCACTCAAGAGATTTGTTCAACAAAGCAGATTCATCCAGTAATGAAACACGTTTTTATGAGTCATTGAATCATTCATTAAAAAAACTTAGACTGCAGCAATTAACATTTTGTTATTTACATGTTAGTTGTCTGTTCAGAATCGTGGAAGAATCTTGATCTCTATTTGAACGGAATTTTTTTTTTTTTTTCAGAATCGTGCCGGTCGACGGATGATATGAGAACGTTTGACATACTTCCACGAGGATCCGCCGTTAATGATCCCTCATTCAATTTCTTTCTCAGACTAATAAAATATTGGTAGACTAAAAGATTAGTTCACCTCAAAATGAAAATTTCCTAATAATTTACTCACCGCAATGCCATCCAAGATATCCATGTCTTTCTTTCCTCAGTGGAAGAGAAATTAATGTTTTTTGAGGAAAACATTTCTGGATTTTTCTTCGAATAATGGACTTATATGGCAACCAACGTTTTGAAGTCCAAATCAATGCAGTTTCACAGATCTTGAAGATCTTCAACGGGCTGAGCTCGATCAGCTGAGGAAGAGGCGTATCTAGACAAACCATAGTCATTTACAACAAACAAACAACATATATATATATATATATATATATATATATATATATATATATATATATATACACTTTTTAACTACAATTGTTGGGATTGAGCGTATCTGCATCACGTTAAAGCTCACGCTCGATGTCGCCGGCGGAAGAAGTACCGCCCACTGTTTACACAGCGACCGTGCGAAGGAAAATAGTTCAAATTGTATTGTATGTTGAATGACATATTTATGTATTTGTGTCATATTATTGTTTAAAACGGTCCTTTCGTGTGCCTATCCTGGGTGTTTAAATCTTTTAAAACCTAAACGTTTTTTTCGAGCGTGAGTGAGCTTTCATCGTGATGACGTAGTTCCCGGCGCTGCAGATCAGCTCAATCCCAACAATTGTAGTTAAAAAGTGTATATATATATATATATAATATAGTCCTTTTCCCGTATCCGTGTGAATGGGGATCGTTTTGACACGGAAAAACGTCTCAGTTTTAAGTACATCGTTGTCGTGGAAACGTACCCTACGACTCTTATTGTCGACTATTAGGGTGCAGCCCTAACCAATCAGCAACACACACTACCGTTCAAGAGTTTGGGGTCGGTAATGTTTTTAAAAGAAGTCTCTTCTGCTCACCAAGGCTGTGTTTATTTGATTAAAAATACAAAACAAACCCAGTAATATTGTGAAATATTATAATCCGCTGTTTTCTATGTGAATATATAGTAAAGTGTAATTTATTCCTGTGATCAAAGCTGAATTTATCATCATTACTCCAGTCTTCAGTGTCACATGATCCTTCAGAAATCACTATAATATGATGATCTGATCCTCAAGAAACATTTATGATTATTATCAGTGTTGTTCATATTTTTGTGCAAACCGTGATCAATTTTTTTCAGGATTCTTCTAAAGTTCAAGAGAAAAGCATTTAATTAAAAAATAAATATTTTGCATTATTATAAATGTCTTTACTGTCACTTTTGATCAATTTAATCCAGAAGAAAAGTTAATTTCTTTAAAAAAAAATCGTATTGACCCCAAACTTTTGAACGGTAGTGTACTTTGGAAGTTTGTTGGACACAAACGCGATACCAAACAACATTAGCAAGTATTCCTAGCGTGGATCTGACCTTCGGCTGAGGTCACGGGGTCAGTTTCTTGACGTCACCGGTGTCCTCAAGCGCTACGCTGGGTCGCGTCTCCTGGGTCTCGCTTGAACACGGTGACATGGAGTTGTCCGATGATCCGAAGTGACGAGTGTCCGCGAGGAGCAACATGGGCGTCCCGCTCCACTTGACCCCCTCCACTTCCTCCTGCGCGTCTCCCAGATCGGAGCGCTCGATGCGCTCGTAGTTCTTGTCCTGGTTCTCCGGGAACGTCTCTCCGCCCTGGAACCGGCCGAACAGCCAGATGAAGATCCCGCAGAGCACGAAAGCTGCCAGACTCGGGATGAACGCCAGGCACTTCACGTCCAGACTGGATCCCACGAAGCGGCTGTGAAGGAACATGTCCGCCTGGATGTACGTGCGGTTGGTGCGCGGGTCCACGTTAGCGGAGCGCCATGCCCAGGTTAGCGTGCTGCGGTTGAAGCCCGACAGCGTCTCCGGGTCCTCCACGGTGTAGATCTTCTCTCCCGGACCCACGTATTGGCCGTATTCGTAGGGTTTATAGAAGATCTGGTTCTTCCACATGTTGAGGTCCAGGATGAGGACCATGAAGATGACTCCGTAGTTAAACCATTTCCCTGGGATAAGAAAACGAAACATTAGCGTGTTGGGAATTCATCCCAGTGTATTTGTGAGTCTGACGAATCGACTTTAAAAGAATGTGTGCGTAGTGTGTGTGACGTCACCAGTGTTGGGGTAGTTACTCAAAAAAAGTAATTAGTTACTAGTTACTAGTTACTTCTGTAAATTGTAATGAGATTACTTTACTAGTTACTGCGTTTGAAAAGTAACTTCACTACTTATTACTTTACTTTCCCGTTTCTTAATTTACCGTGTAGATACATGGACAAACATCATAGCCCTATCATCACTTAGCCTGTCTGCATAGTGTTTATTGTATAAATCTATACAAAATGACATGTAAAACCATATGAAAGAACAATATCCATGTCTGCACAAATAAATATATCTCACTGTAAAATCCACAAACAACAGGATAAAGGAGGCTATGGTGCGGTCATTTTAAAATGGGGTCAACACACAAGTTTCAAAACACAGGCTTTGGGAAATATGAGAATTAAACTCTTCTCCTGAGAACAAAACCAGCTTTTGGGCAATAAAAACAAAAAATGAAGTGGTCAATACAATAGCATAATAAGCCTTTTTAATAAAAAGATCCATGTTTTATAAAATGTCCACGAAACTTCTTGAAATGTTTAGTGAAATTAGAAAATATTTAAGAGATCGTTGATTTAGTTCTTTACATGTCTACATGTTTGTATATCCACATATTTTGTTCTAATGTCACAAGTAATAATCTCAGGGTTTACTGGATTTTACGTACACAATTCTTTTTGTAGTGTTATTGGTGGTGATGTACTAAAATAAACATAGCACGTGTGGACCTTTCTTCTTCTCACCGTTGATTCCTGATGGTTAAGAGGACAATTACTCGAGTCGCCCCGTCGTTTCACAGAAATAGTACAACGGCGAGCACGTCGAGTGCAGAGCCGTTTAAAAACAGAGTTCCGACACTCCCATAGACCGCAATGGGAACTTTGGAATGCGGAAGTCCAAACACTGATAGTTCCAGCATTGAACCCCATTCATTTTCAGTGCTTCCGAAGTACGTTCGCTGGTAAGTTGATGAAATTTCTGTATTTTTTACATTTGAACGCATTAGTTGTCCTCTCATGAATCTAGTCAGTAGTTGTAATTTATGTAGCCAACTTTAATTACTGTTTATTGGAAGATAATAGTAGTTAATTGCAGCTAGCTTACTTGACCAACAGTTCACTAACGTTAGCTACCAGTCAGAAATGTGTAAATTCAAAACTGAGGTCATAGTTATATATGTGATGTTCAACTACATTGTATTCAGAGTTTTTTTTTGTTTTTTTGTCAAGCCTAATATTAGAAATTCATCTGGATATAGGCCTAAAGCAAATAAGTACAGCAGCACCCCCACATGTTAAAACGTGAATTAATTATTTACAACTCTATGACAGAATAAAAAATCTTGAACATCATAGAAAAGCAGAATGTATGGCTGAGCTTTATACGGTATCAAAATGCAGTAAAAATATTAAATGATCTTTTCCCTAATTTGCATACATTGTCGGATGAGCAAAATAATCATCCAGCTTCTTCCATAATGTTGTGTAAGAATAACTATTTGAATAACAATAGTGGGTTGTATATAGATATGTTTGTTTTCATTTAATTTCAAATTATGTACAGTAGTAGAGTCAAAATAACAGTTATCATGACAATTGTCCAAATAGGTATTGACCTAACTGTAGGTGTGCACTCTCACTTCTGTAATCTCAAACTCATGAAAATGTTTAGGAAACATAGGCTTTAAATGTGTATTTAAGCTGTCCTTCAATGTATTAACTATTAACTTGAACACTGTTTCCTTTCTTTACCACTACCAGTTCTCTCCAACAGCAACAGGCTTTTCTTCCAGACCCGGTCTCGTCTGTATGACACGCTCTGCTTCTGGCAGGGGAATGCTCTCACACAAAAATCCAAGTAACTATATTATTACTTATAGCATGGAGTTTGAATGCTTTTGTTATCAATGTATGGCTAAGCGTTTGACTGATTCTCGATTCATGTAAATGAATGGAATGTAATGGCTATAGTGAACACTTGTATTCCTCTTCTGGCCTGCTTTCTGCCATCTTTCTCTCCCTGTAGGAAGTCGAACGAGTTTCTTTGAAGACAGAAGATTCAAGGAAAATGTACCTACCCTCTCCCTTGATATAATATATAATTAAATGTTTTGTTGAATGCAATTGGTTGCCTTGTATATTTTTTTACTGTTGACCAAACTTCTTTCTTGACTTAAACTGAGCAGCTTTAATTGATATTTACTTGTTGTGCAGGTTTATGTGAATGTATTTTAACATAACATAATGATGTTAGTAATTATGACCATTAAGAAACTTGAGAAAAATATATACAGTAAATACTGTAAATGTATTATACCTCATGGAAGCAGTCCCCCTTCCTCCAAATTCAAAACACACAAATGACTTAATTCAAAGGGCTTTATTGATATAAAAGTTAAATAAATCAATACTTTTATTCATCAAGGATGAGTTAAATTGATCAAAAGTGACCATAAAGACATTTATAATGTTACAAAAGATCCTATTTCAAATAAACACTGTTCTTTTGAACTTTCTATTCATCAAAAAATCCTGAAATAATTGTACACAACTGTTTTCAACATTGATCATAATAATGAATGTTTTTTGAGCATCAAATCCACATTAGAATGATTTCTGAAGGATCATGTGACACTAGAAAATAGTTATTTTTAATTGTCTTTTTTATAATCAAATAAATTGCAGCCTTGGTGAGCAGAATAGATTACTTATTTTATAAACATTAAAAATCTTAGCCTACTGATCCAAAACTTTTGGCTGGTAGAGTATGGTATGATGATATATATACACACACACAAATACATATACTACGTGTGTGTGTGTGTGTGTGTAACACACACACACACATATACTGCACGTGTGTGTATATATGTGTGTGTATATATATATACTACACGTGTGTGTGTGTGTGTGTGTGTGTGTGTGTGTGTGTGTGTGTGTGTGTGTGTGATGGTTACTGAGTGAAATAACTAGGCCTATAAATACGATCTAACATTTTATAGGATTCATTTTAGTATGGCTTATGTACCCCTACATCCTTTCAAACCATTAACCATAGATCAGAACACACACACAAATGCATGCATACGATGTAGGCTACTGTGTACAGTATGTAAATGTATAGCCTACTGAAATGAATCCCGTAACAGTAACGTTAATGTTATGAATTATTCCACCCAGTAACCATATCTCCAGTTTCATTTCAAACTGACCACACTCTCCATCATATTTACAGAAAATGGTCGCTGCAAATTGCATTTGCTGCAAATGGTCGATGCACCCCATTTCCCTCCTAAATTAAACACAAACGTATTAATACTGTGTTTCTGCTACTCCCCAGAATTGTTTTTATATTTATGCAAGTCATTTAAATGTCAACGTAATAATCAATGTACATTATGCGTCAATATTTACCGATAATCGCTGCAAATATAGCTGCTGCTGTCTGCCCCGCTTTAAAAACCATTGGCAACGCGGAGTTGTTTGGAACTATTGAGAGCTACACAAACCACGTGACCGCGTGGCGGCGAGATCAAAGTGTGTCGCAACTCTCATATTTAACGGCTCTGGTCGAGTGCAGAGCCATATAAAGTGAGAGTTACGACAACTCCATTGACAACAATGGAACGTTTTTTTACAGCAATGGCGGCTCGCGGAGCCTCTCAATAGTTCCCGGAAGTAGCAGCCGCGCCGTAGAGTTACAGCAGAACAGACCGTTTGTGATGCACTTTTAAAAGGTAAGACGTTTAAAGAATAAGATTGTATATTATCAGTACATCTGAATCAAATTAACTTGTAACTGTAACTGTATTAAAGCATGCTAGTTGATTATTGCTCTCTAAATTAGTAGTTTTAGGGGACGTTATCAGGTAAAATAAAGGTCATTGGATAAAGTTAGTACCCCATAACAAACCACAAACAGCATATTAATGTTTAAACCCGTTCTATTAATGCATGTTTATCCTTTGTTGTGTAATAAGAGGAAAATACTAAACATAGGTTAAATATAACATTGGGGAGTGTGATAGTTGTAATTGATAAAATGAGAATATCGGTTTCATTCCAAATTAAATGTGCAATAACGGGGAAAAATCCTTATTTTAGATTTCATATTTGAGTAAGGAAAAACGTATGGTTGGCGTTTTTTATTCATTGTGTTTCTGTTGACTATTACCTGTCTATATTATGATTTAGCTCAGCTGATTTGTATTGATGGGAAAGGGAGATGGAAGTTCATAAGTAAGATTAAAAAACATGCTTAAAACGGCAGCAAGCCGTGTTCTTGATCAAATCACACTAGGCTAAATGGGGTATTATAAATACCATAACTGTATTATATACTAACTCCTATATATAATTTATCCCGTTTTTTGTTTCCTTTATCTCTTTCAACACAAGAAGCACAAAGGGGATTGAGTGGATCCTGAAGACTCCTGCACTGACGCTGTACCCTCACCTTCAGTCTCACCTCCTTATTTTTAATAAACATTAAAATTCCCAGTGTTGGTCTGTGGAAAAAGTGCAGATACACCTAAGTAAGATTAGCACAAAAATTTTAGTTCTATTTAGATTGCTCCTGACTTTTAGAGCATATTTTCTGTGTCTGACAGTACAAGAACAACATAGAGGAAAGGCCAGACAACATGCTTGACGTGCAGTTTATTAGACATTTATAAATCCCATTGTGCTAATTCAGTGCAATAGATATGCACTACCGGTCAAAAGTTTTAGATCGGTACGATTTTTTATGTTTTTAAAAGTCTCTTCTGCTCACCAAGGCTGCAATTATTTGATAAAAAAAAGACATATTGTGAAATATTATTACAATTTAAAACAGCGGTTTTCTATGTGAAAATATAGTAAAGTGTAATTTATTCCTGTGATCAAAGCTGATTTTACAGCATCATTACTCCAGTCTTCAGTGTCATATGATCCTACAGAAATTATTATAATATGATGCTCAAGAAACATTTATGATTATTATCCATGTTGAAAACAGTTTTTTACATTTTTATTTCAGGATTCTTTGATGAATAGAAAGTTCAAAAGAACATAATTGATCTGAAATGGAAAGCTTTTGTAACATTAATCACTACCATTCAAAAGTTTGGGTCAGTAAGAATTTATTTTTTATTTTTGGGGGAAAGAAATTAGAAAATACTTTTATTCATCAAGGATGAGTTAAATTGATAAAAAGTTACAGTAAAGACATTTATAATGTTAGAAAATATTCTATTTTAAATAAATGCTGTTCTTTTGAACTTTCTATTCATTATAGAATCCTGAAATAAAAATGTAAAAAACTGTTTTCAACATGGATAATAATCATAAATGTTTTTTGTATTTTTTATCAAATAATTGCAGCCTTGGTGAGCAGAAGAGACTTTTAAAAACATAAAAAATCGTACCGATCTAAAACTTTTGACCGGTAGTATATGTATATATATATGTACTATATATATGGTTGTATATGGATATATGGTACTATATCCAATGGTTGTGTGTGTGTGTGTATATATATATATATATATATATATATATATATATATATATATATATATATATATATATATATATATATATATATATATATATATATAGGTCATTGACAAATAAACAAATGGTTTTTTTTTTAAATATTTTCACAACTGATGTAATGTATATTTTTGTGTCATGAACAATGTATTTGAACAAGTTTTAGTTGAACATTTCTAAGTGTTTAAATTCACCTGGAAGTGTACCAACCTACCCATACTTGAAAGCAGTTTTTACCAGTATTTGATAGAGATCTACAAGGATCATTAAGGCTCCTCTGGACAATGCATTATCATGCACACTGCAATTACCATAAAAAGAGAGCCATGTTTGCAGTTGTGCCCCCCTGACATACAAATTGCTAGAGAAAAGGTTTTCAATTATCAGCTATAAATCTACTGAAATGTACAAAATTTGTTTATATGAAATGTTAAATAATGGACACCTAGGAAATAATGTGTGTGTGTGTGTATAATCATGTTTTGTATTAAAATAAAATATATTATGTATTCATTTATATAGTAATAAGTGCATAAGCATTGTAAACATTACAATGAATGCAATTTTACATTTTACTTGTTTGCAATGGCTTTTTAAGACAATCACCTGTTTCCTGCAAGTCTCCTGTCCTTGTGAAACCATAGTGAACATTACATGATAACCCTTAAATAACATACAAGTTTAAGAACACAAAAATACTTCAAAACAACTGCAAAACGGTCTTTAACCAAGGTAAAGTTAGCCAGAAAATATGTTAACAAAGGCAGGCAACACTGGTTGACCACAATAAACATTAACTATCAGCAGATTTTTATCTTTTAAAAACAATATTGATGTAACTACATATACATACTACATCCAAAATGTCAATGTATTGTATATATATTGTAAACCAACGCATTTATTGACTACAAACTAACAAAAATCACAGTTCAGCTCTCTAACTCCATCGATTTGAATTGGCGCCGAAGCACTTCCTGGAACTATCTGAGGTCTACGCGAATCACGTGACAACCAAGCATTTAGAACTTCCGTTGTCGCAACTCTCTCTTTATATGGCTCTGGTCGAGTGTAAACGCCTCGTCCGTTTGGGGAGGTGCGCGCGCAGTCTGCGGAGACTCGCGCTGCAGAGACCCCTGTCTCCGTCTCTATTTCCCTGGCCGTTTCTCAATATGCGTTCTTGTCTGTACTTGTGTTCTTGTGGACTTGTGAAACGTCATCAGTCGCTGCCCAAGTACTGTTCCAATTCAAAGTTCACATCTAGCCAAGAACAGGTCAAATCCCCGGATGTGTTCTTGATCCGCCCCGTTTACCGAGGATGCATCGTGAGGTGACTTGGGCCCTGTCCCAAATGGAACCCTAAGCACTCGCGGTCTTCCTCTGAGTCCGCACTTTCGCGACGTAACGCCGCTTTGAATGTCGGGAAGAAGTCTGCTGCGGAGGCCGCATCAGCGCGGGGCTCGGCAAAAGTGCGCATCAAGGGCGCAAATCGACCACATGGAGGCGCTCGCGAGCACCCTTCTGAGATCTAAAAATGACAAATGGGACACACTGCGGTCTCACGGACTTAACGGACACGCGCACGCGGCAGCCATTGTAAGTCCACAAGACCGAAAGTGCTCATGAAGTGTGCGATTTGGGACAGGGCCTTGTGGGGACTCGAGACAGACAGGTATCCCAGAATGCATCTCGCACCAACCAGCAAGCGTCAATAGCAGAGGAGAAAACCCGCGTAATATCAAAATACTACTGTTATTGTGTGACGAAATGTAATTTTAAGAGTGTTTCAGTCGAGAATGTAGTTGTTAAAAGCTCAAATCTGTGGTTTATTTATAAAGAGAGCGCCTATTTGAAAAATCTATCTGATGTTTTCGGAGTTGTGAGATCCAGGCAATCAGCGGGCGTTCAGCGCTCATTAACCCGACTGGAAGAGCTTTTCCTCGGCTTGTGCTTCGATGTTTGCCGCTGGCTCTGATGTCTCTAGTCTAGTGGTTAAACAATTCAACTATATATTAATATAAAGTTTGTAATCTATAGTTTGTTCCATGGCAATTTGTTTTGGCTGAGGGCAAAGTGAAGTTTCATAACTTTATATATTTAGGCTATTTAAATTATCTTTTGTAGGACTATTAGAGAGCTGACTTGTGTTTGACTGAATCGTTTGCTTTATTTCTCATTATATAGCTTCTTATACCTTTTAGGCTACTTTTATACTTTAACAAAAAGAAACAGGGTTGTGTAATTTTATTTAATATATTTTAAAATAATTCGAATATTTTAATATTTATTTTACATTGTCTTTACTGTATGAACATGTATAATAAAATAAAATGAAACAACTCTGTCTGTTTTTTTTAAACGTCCGTTTTAATGATTAATTTTTTAAAAAAAATGAAAACAAAAAAAGAAGGGTTGCGTTTTATATTTCGTGTTATTATAATGCAGTGAAGATAATCAATGTACGTATAGCCTGAACCAGATTTGTGTGGCCATTAATATGTTTAATATTTTTGAGTGGTGTTTTATAACATATTTCGTTTTATTGTTGCCTCAAATATACATGTATAACCGGAGTAGCCAGAGCGAGCTGACTGACGCGAGCAAGAACGCACTGTTCCATTTGCAGAATAACCGGACTCGCGTCCTCCCGTCCTCGGGAGTTCGTTCTCCCGAGTCGAACTTGCAAGTCCGAACTACCAAGGACGCAAGTCCGAAGTTTGCGTACTTGGTATTGAGAAACGGCCCCTCTCTCCTTCGCACCGGCAGCTATGTCACTCAAATCGATCTCTAAGGCAACGGTGCGCGCACCACTAGACAGAACTTTACACACAGGCAAACACGGCTTGGGTAACGCAGGAAAGCGCGTTCCTATATAATAGTAAAGTAGTGTAGTTACCGATATTTTTAGTGTAATGCGTTACTTTACTTCGTTACCCAAAAAAGTAATATCGTTA
>CM070842.1:30327731-30332731 GCA_036326025.1 Chrosomus eos
AGAACCGCCCTGAGAAACACCAGCAGAGAGTTTACATCAGGCAACCAACCAGAACACCTTAGCAACCACCCAGAACACCATAGCAACTGCCTAGCAACCAACTAGAACACCTTAGCAACCACCCAGAACACCTTAGCAACCACCCAGAACACCTTAGCAATCACCCAGAACACCTTAGCAACTGCCTAGCAACCAACTAGAACACCCTAGTAAACAACTAGCAACACCATAGCAACCACCCAGAACACCCTAGCAACCACCTGAACAACATAAATAAGCCATATCTCAGCACCAAACATCGTACAGACATGTTTGTTGGCTCGTATGCAATCATGTAGCACACCCTAGCAACCGAGGGCGAGTTCAGCCACTGCAAGCACCACTCACACTTTCTTCAGGCATGTACGTTCTAGTTGTGTGTGTAGCAGTGAAAGCGGCTTATTGTGGTTAACGTTAATAAGTAATTTTAAGTAGTGCTGCACAGGTAAAGAGTGTAACACTTTAGAAAATGAGCTAGGGTAAAAATTCATTAAAATTCAAATAATTCATTTATAAATCATGTTTTTCCTGCACCTCTAATAAGCAGCGGGAGATATCCTAACCCCTGTGCGAGCTTGTGGACATTTTTTGTCTTTTTCAGTTTTTTATTTTATTTCTATTTTGCCTGTGTTAATGCCAACTGTATAGATTGTGGCACAGGTGTGTATTTTTATTGTAGTTTTACTATTTCACCCCCATTTCCTTTAATAAATCTATTTTACACTAGTAACACACAATAGCTCCTCTCAGGACCCTTTGGACAAAATGTCCCCATTAAAACTGCACTTTATAATCCCAGGGCCATTTAACTATACAATTATGCAATCTTTATTAAAGCAACACCAAGTAACTTTTCCTCTTCGGTCGCTCTACTGGTTGGAAACGAAATTGTCCATTGCCGCTGTCGTAAATAATTTAGCCTACCGTCGCACGCACGCTCGCTGTTTACCCAGCACCGGCTTTAGAATGAACGATGTCCACAGACAAGGTAGAGTATGTTACATGATTTCATGAAAGGATGATGTATTGCGACATCAGAAACGAAGAAAAACGAAATAATGACTATTGTAGCGCTTGACGTAAAGCAGTCGAATTTTGTAGTTCTTTTTGTGCACGGGTTACTACCCGAACCCCGAAGTTACATAGTGCCAGTAAAAGCGATACAGACCCCGTCAGGCGATGGCAGACGAATCATTTAACTTATTTTAGGTCGATGTACCATCACAAGGATCTTGGAAATATATTATGAAGGTTGAAAAACTACATAGTGTTACTTTAATAGGCTTTTGTTCTGTTGGCAAGGCTTCATATTTATATTCTTTACTATTTTTGACCAGATGGAGCATTTTCTCAGGTTTGGCCTATAAAGCAAATAGTCGCTTTATTCCTGTTTTCTGCTTATGAATAATAATAGAGACAATTGGATAAATTATGCAGTGATAATTGGTGTTGTGTGTGTGTGTGTGTGTGTGTGTGTGTGTGTGTGTGTGTGTGAGTCACAATAATGTGTGTGTGTGTGTGTGTATGTGTGTATGTGTGTGTGTGTGTGTGTGTGTGTGTGTGTGTGTGTGTGTGTGTGTGTGTGTGTGTGTGTGTGTGTGTGTGTGTGTGGTGTGTGTGTGTGTGTGTGTGTGTGTGTGTGTTGTGTGTGGTGTGTGTGTGTGTGTGTGTGTGTGTGTGTGTATGTGTGTATGTGTGTGTGTGTGTGTGTGTGTGTGTGTGTGTGTGTGTGTGTGTGTGTGTGTGTGTGTGTGTGTGTTGTGTGTGTGTGTGTGTGTGTGTGTGTGTGTGTGTGAAGTCACAATAATGTGTGTGTGTGTGTGTGTGTGTGTGTGTGTGTGTGTGTGTGTGTGTGTGTGTGTGTGTGTGTGTGTGTGTGTGTGTGTGTGTTGGTATGGATGTCTGAGTGTGGTTTCTATGCGTGTAATACAAAAATGTGTGTGTGTGCTTGTAATATTTGAGAGAAAAAAACTACTGCAAAACCAGCTTTTTTTGTTTTACTTTTTAGCATGTTTTAGCAGTTCAACATGTTTAATAAAATATAAAGTTTAAATAAAATGTTCATAAATTTAAACCTTTTTTGGGGTTTTTCTTTTTAGCATGTTTTAGCAGTTTTAGAGTTCAACATGTTTAATAAAATATACATTTTATATAAAATAACGTTCATAAATAATTTTCATAAATTTAAACCTTTTTTGGGGGGTTTTACTTTTTAGTATGTTCTGGCAGTTTTAGAGTTCAACATGTCTAATAAAATATAAATTGTATATAAAATAATGTTCATAACTAATTTACATAAATTAAACTTTTTTTGTTTTACTTTAAAAAAATGTTTTAACTCCATCAACAATAATAATCTGCAAGGGTCTTCTTTAAAATGAGATTAAATCTGTGCTCACAAGCTTCACATTTTATGACCTTTTATGACATTTTTGTCCATTATGGACCTTTGTGTAGCGTTTTTATAGTAGATGCACAAGGGCTGAACACACGGTTTCTCAGCAGCGATCGGTGTGTGTGTGTGTGTGTGTGTGTGTGTGTGTGTGTGTGTGTGTGTGTGTGTGTGTGTGTGTGTGTGTGTGTGTGTGTGTGTGTGTGTGTGTGTGTGTGTGTGGTGTGAAGTCTGCAGTTTGTACTAATAGATGGAGACGCTGAGAGAGAGTTCATTAATAAGAGACGTGCAGAGCCAGAATGAAATGTATGGTGTAATGCACTTCTGATGGAGCCACTGAATAATACAGACCCCAGATCAGTTCTTCCTGTCACGTCTGTCACTGACGAGCACATTCATCAGCCAGTGACACACTGATCTGGGGTCAGCACTAACAGAGCGAGACGCACAGCTGGACGTCACTCTCACATTAATGCTTCAGATAAAAGTGTGCGGATAAAAACTGACAAATATTCCTTTGATGATGTCACTAGGTAAGAAAACTGAGTTTTTAGTGAGTTTTTAATTAGTCTTCACACGCTTTTATCTGGTTTATACTTCAAAGTCTGTCAGTGAAGAATGCACTCGTATTTTATAAAGTAAGAACGTTTTTTTGTTTTAACCATCTTTAATATTATTTATTTCTTATTGTAAATATCCTAAAGAATTTTTTTTACATCTTAAATTAACTAAATCTAATTAATTATTTAAAAAAGGCACTAAACACTAAATTTAGTTTTTATTATGAATAATTAAACATTAATAATAATCGCATTAATAATGTAAGACAAAATACACACCTAGTAAAGAAACTTAGTTTTCATTTTTTATACAGTTTTTTTTTATCTTTAATATATTTTTAGATTTTTACTGAAAAAATATTTGAAGAACATGAGAATATAATGGATGAAATGTTCCTTTAATGAATCAGCTGCCAGGAAGGTCAGAGGTCATGATGTCAGGTGTGTTCAGCCATTTAAGGGGTTCAGGGTCAAAGTGTGTGTTGTGTTTCGGGGTCTCGTTACCGTGACGAACACAGCGCAGCGGCATTGATCGATTTTCTGCCGCGTGTCTTTAATTAAACATGCGGATGATGAGAACAGGGATTAAAGGGCTGATATTAACACACACACACACACACACACACACACACACACACACACACACACACACACACACAACACACACCACACACACACACACACACACACACACACACACACATTACAAACACACACAGAAAACAGACACACAGACACACACACACACACACACTTACAACACACACACACACACACACACACACACACACACACACACACACACACACACACACACACACACACACAACCACACACACACACACACAACACAACACACACACACACACACACACACACACACACACACACACACACACACACACAACACACACACCAGACACAGACACAGACACAGACACAGACACACACGCACAGCACACGCACACACACACGCACACGCACACCACAGAATTTATGATATATTAAATATTTTATTAATATTAAAATAAACATTAAATTAATAGATGATATTAAAGGGTACCTATTATGGCATTTAAAATGTTCCTAATAATGTTCTGGGAGTCCCCAACAACAGTTTTACAAAGCATGCAATGACAAAAAACACATTTGTTGTCTTATAATATGCATTTATTTTTACCTGATTTGCTCACCGACTCCCTAATGATTCGTTTGACGACTCATTTGTCCAAACCCCTCCTTTGCGTGACGCTAATCGGCGGTGATTGGTCAGATGACCCAGTCAGTTATATTTTGCGTTAGCCCAAAGCTTAAACATATTGATAAAGCACTGCAGTACTACAATACGCTTCACATAATTTCACATATTTCAAAAAACAAAAAAAACGACATTGGAGACCTAGAAGCTGCTGAGCATAACTCTCACTCTCTCTCACACACACACACACGCACGCACACACACACACACACACACACACACACACACACACACACACACACACACACACACACACACACACACACACACACATAAAAGCAACAATTATTAATAGTACTTACAGGTTGTGATTCGGAGGAGGAAGCTGATCTAAATAAACTTGGTATTGAACGTTCCTTCAGTATCAGCCGACTCGCGAATCCACACTTGAAAGCATTTGTGTTTGTGAAGCGATCGTCATTAAAATAACGCGAACACAGCTCAAGGTGGCTATACTTGTGTGGTATAGTTGTAAATATAAACTCTAGCCACTGAGTCTTCACATGCTCGTCCCTGGGCAGTGAAAAAAAAGTTTGCTTTTGATTCGCGCACTTCAGAACAGAGTCTCGTCGACATGTTGTTGTCATAGACAGTATTGACTAGGTGCACGTGGCCGCCATTTTGGATTTCTGATCAGCGAGTGTACGGTTGGACACTTCCGGTTTCGCTTTACGCCGGTGCAGGGAGCCGGAGAAAGCCGACAATTATCTCTTATAGTTGTTTATAGAATCAACTATATCATTTAAAATAC
>CM070842.1:30340231-30414437 GCA_036326025.1 Chrosomus eos
GCTGCAGTTTTAAGGAGGATATTATTGCTTTCTCTGTGGTTTATCGCTGAGTTTTGAGGCTAAACGAGGAGTGTGTGTGTTTAGGCGATCTCTAATGTCACACTGAGTTTTGGGGCTAAACGAGGAGTGTGTGTGTTTAGGCGATCTCTAATGTCACACTGAGTTTTGGGGCTAAACGAGGAGTGTGTGTGTTTAGGCGATCTCTAATGTCACACTGAGTTTTGAGGCTAAACGAGGAGTGTGTGTGTTTAGGCGATCTCTAATGTCACACTGAGTTTTGGGGCTAAACGAGGAGTGTGTGTGTTTAGGCGATCTCTAATGTCACACTGAGTTTTGGGGCTAAACGAGGAGTGTGTGTGTTTAGGCGATCTCTAATGTCACACTGAGTTTTGAGGCTAAACGAGGAGTGTGTGTGTTTAGGCGATCTCTAATGTCACACTGAGTTTTGGGGCTAAACGAGGAGTGTGTGTGTTTAGGCGATCTCTAATGTCACACTGAGTTTTGGGGCTAAACGAGGAGTGTGTGTGTTTATGCGATCTCTAATGTCACACTGAGTTTTGGGGCTAAACGAGGAGTGTGTGTGTTTAGGCGATCTCTAATGTCACACTGAGTTTTGGGGCTAAACGAGGAGTGTGTGTGTTTAGGCGATCTCTAATGTCACACTGAGTTTTGGGGCTAAACGAGGAGTGTGTGTGTTTTAGGCGATCTCTAATGTCACACTGAGTTTTGGGGCTAAACGAGGAGTGTGTGTGTTTAGGCGATCTCTAATGTCACACTGAGTTTTGGGGCTAAACGAGGAGTGTGTGTGTTTAGGCGATCTCTAATGTCACACTGAGTTTTGGGGCTAAACGAGGAGTGTGTGTGTTTAGGCGATCTCTAATGTCACACTGAGTTTTGGGGCTAAACGAGGAGTGTGTGTGTTAAGGCGATCTCTAATGTCACACTGAGTTTTGGGGCTAAACGAGGAGTGTGTGTGTTTAGGCGATCTCTAATGTCACACTGAGTTTTGGGGCTAAACGAGGAGTGTGTGTGTTTAGGCGATCTCTAATGTCACACTGAGTTTTGGGGCTAAACGAGGAGTGTGTGTGTTTAGGCGATCTCTAATGTCACACTGAGTTTTGGGGCTAAACGAGGAGTGTGTGTGTTTAGGCGATCTCTAATGTCACACTGAGTTTTGGGGCTAAACGAGGAGTGTGTGTGTTTAGGCGATCTCTAATGTCACACTGAGTTTTGGGGCTAAACGAGGAGTGTGTGTGTGTTTAGGCGATCTCTAATGTCACACTCCCTCTGGGAACGAGTCAATTACCAACAAATAATTACAGGAACATTTGAGTGGCGCGTGAAGGGTCGTCAAGGTCAAGATTTCTCATAAAATAGTTTCATGCTGCTTTAAAGTTGCTTCAGTCAACATGAAATATAATATAAATACACCTTTTACTTTAAAATACATGACTGGTGTTACTTGAAAACGATTCATTGGTGCACAATATTTGAATTGCCAGCCTTTGACCTGAAAATCCCTCTGATATTTTAAGTAAATATTTTAATAATTTAACATTTGCATGTTCACAGTTCTCTTACGAGAGGTTCTCTCGTATTGCGTAAGCTAGCTTACGGTACGGGAAAGATTCATCTTTTCTGAGATATTGAAGCCAAATAATTATCCTTCATTTTGTATCCATTGTCAACGCAGTGCAGCAGCTGCAGACCTTGAGCGGGCTAACTAGCGAGCTCATTGGTTGCTCTGCGGCAACTGCTGCAGCCTATAGACGAACTCGAGTGAACTCGTGTCCAATGAGAGACGCCCGCGCCGTCATTGCATCATAGCCCGCCAGAATGGGAAGAGTGTTCATAAGACCCCGCGGGCTCGACTCGAAGCAGCTAAGACCGAAGCCGCCCGCGCCGCCTTTCGCCTTGCCGGCAGGAAGAAGCGCCGCTCCCAAAGGCTGCCAGAACCGGTATTAGAAGCGAATGTCTCGCCGGAGCCTCTCCCTCGAGCCTCGCTTTCACCCTCCCCGCCCCCCCTGGACGCGCAGCTGCCGCCGAGCGGCCGCACTGCCGCCATCTCGGAGGACGAGGCGGAGGAAAGGGGCTGCTGTTCCCTCATGGCTTCGGACAGCGAGGAGTGGTCTGGCTCCAAGCCTCCTCCTCGGCCCAGGAATCCAGCAGGACCCGCGTCGGAGTCAAAGAGGAACTAATGCGCCTCCTCTCACAGGCTGTCGACGCCTCGGGCTCGAGTGGTCACCGCCCCCTGAGCAGGCTCCCAACAGACTCGACGGCTGCTTCCTTCAGAGCCGTCGCCACGCGGCGCCCGCGACCCGGGCCGCTCCCTTCCTGCCGGAACTCCACGCCGAGCTCGCTAAATCGTGGAACGCGCCTCTCTCGGCCAGGGCCCGTTCCAACATCTCCACCTCTCTCTCTTCGGTGGACGGCGCCGTCGAGAAAGGCTACTCTTCCATCCCCCGGTAGAGGATTCGGTAGCAGCAAAACTTTGCCCGCCCTCTCGAGAGGGCGCAAGCCCGGCCCCCGTTAAACCTGCGAACTATTTCCCCCCGGGGGTTTTTTCCCCCGCCCCACTTTCAAAATTCCTAAACGGATTTCTTGGGAGGGGAAGGAAAGGCAGTAAAACCTGCGCTCAAGCCCTGGAAAGTGCATGAACCGGGGGGCTGACTGTCCCGAAGACATTTGGGCTAACGTTGCCGCTGGGAGGCAAAACCGCCATTTCCAAAAAACTCCCACTTTTTGGTTTTTGGTTGCGGAGTGGCTTTTGCCTTTCTCGAACCCAGGACACCCTCCGGGTTCCCTGCCTCTTTGCCTACTACGCGGGCCGCCCAGTAAACCACCCCTGACGACCTTTTCCAGTGCTCCCTCCAAAGCCGATTTCTAGCTCGGCGGGGGGCCGCCCAAGCGCTCAACAGCCGGGGCCCGCAACGCCCCCAACCCCGCACCTGGGCCCCCAAGTTTTCCGAAAACCGACAACCAATCCCCTCTCTAAAAAACCAGGAGGTCCCGCCGGGCCGGGCCACCTCAAAAGCTTCGCCCCTGTATCCCCCTTCCCCACATTTCAGTGGTTGGATTTACAGCCAACGGGGGTGAAAAAAAAAAACCCCCTTGCCTTGCAACCCAAACCCGTTTCCCCACGGTCCCAAAGAAAAAAAAAGAACAAATTCCTTTGTGAAAAATGTGCCCCAAAAAACCAGTTTTTTCACCCCTACCACGATTACACTCCCCGGCCGGGCAACCCCATCCCTAAAGCGACACAGCCCCCTTTGGTAAAAAAATCCCCACCCCTAGGCCCCCTTCCCCCACCGGGTCAAAAACGGCCCGCAAAACACCTTCCCAATGGTCCCGTCCCCGTACTAGCTACCATATTTAAAAAACCCTCTTCCCAAATTTCATTTCAATGGGGGTCCTACAAACAGTTCCCCCGGGCTGCCAAGCAAGTCACAAAACAGAACCCCGCTCCCCAACATCTTTTCACCCTGCGGCGGAAATAGGGCGGCATGGCCATTCCCCCCTTGCTTTACCTCAAAGGGTGGAAGCACCAGGTTTTATCCAAATGGGTGTTAAGGAATAAAAAAGGTTTTTTGCTCATTTTCGATGCCCCTTCCCCCGTGAGCGCCCTTCGCTACTGGAAACAAAGAAGAGTTCCGTTGGGGCCTTTTTAGCAAACCCGACTTTACAATGGAATAGGGGGTCGATGGGAGCAGGGTTTTCGAACCCTGAATATCTGAAATTTGGGCTTTTGATTTTGGGAAATCACATAATTCTAAGGGAATTTCCCCTATATTAAATTTCTTGCAGTAAAATTACCAAAGCTATAAGCCCCTTAGAAAAATTTTCCTTAATAAATAATGTGGCTTGACCCTTTTAAACACACTGGGGGGTGTTACGACACCACACTTTTAATAACAGCCAAAAATTAAAAATTTCAAAATTAATTAATCCTACTGAAGTTGGGGTTTTAAATATCCCCCTTAAAAAACATTGGCTAAAACCCCCGCACCCCCCTTGGGACCCGAGCCGATCAATGACTCAACCTGTTCCACTCTAAAGGCCCTACATGGCCATGGTTCAGTGGGGAGTAGATGGGACTTATCTGGCCAAAATCACTCGACAACCTCCACCACTTCCGGGGTCTTCGGGGGCCCCCGGCCTTTGACCAGGGTAGTTAGGAAAAAGCCCCCACATATTAGTCTGAAAAAAGGGGTCAGTCCCGTGTCGCTTCCCCGTTATTCCCCACGTCCTGGCCCCGGGAAAAGGGTTTTTGTTTTATTAAACCGTCAGGGCTAGACCAAAAAAATTTAAAACCAAAAAAAATACAATTCCCCCAGTCCACCCCTCGCTAAGGGGAGCTCTAGCAGGGTCTTTTTTTTAAAAAAAAATCCAATTTTCTAAACCGAAGGTTTTGTCCCCAAAAATGATTTTATCCTTTTCAAAATAATCATTTCCCCTATCCTTCTGACACCCGAAAAGCAATGCAAATTTTATAAGCACGGGAATTATAACGCCCTTCTCTGTCAGACCTTAATTTTTTTCTTTTTGGGGGGGGGACTAAAAACGGTGAAAAAATGTTAGTAATTTTTCCTATTTTGGACCTCAAAAGACCCCCCCATTTTTTCTACTTACTAAACATGCCTTTTTGGGGCTTTCCCACAAACCCATTACAAAAATTTTGGGGCGCCAGGGCTTCCCCCCCACCTTTTTCAATTTTACAATCAAGTGCCACCCCGCAGGCAAACAACTATTTAAAAAAACCCCACCCCCTAACCCGAAAACTTTCCAACAACCCACCCCCTTTTTTTCCCTCTTTTCTTAAACCCACACACTCCCCACTCTGGCCCCAAATAACCCCCCACCAAAAAGGGTCCCCCCCAAAACCCCCCCCCATGAAAAGGGATCCTTGGGCCCAAAAAACTTGACAATTTCCAACTAACAGCTTACCAATACGAAGAACCCTATAAAAACAATCATTTTCCCAAAAAAAACCCCGCCTCAAAGGGGGAACAAGAAAATTCACCCTCCAAACGTTTTTAACCCTTCAAAAAAATGAAAACCAGGGATTTAAAACCAACAACTTCACTTTAAAAAACTGGCCACGATTTCGGGAAAAATACAAATACCCCCCTCAAAATTGAAAATTATATTTTCTATACTGACATTGCCCAAGCAACCCAATTTAAACCCACTACCCCCAACTAAGGCCACCAAGATCCCAAAAAAAAAAAGGCCAAAAACCAGAAAAAAACCCCTAGCGAACACACCAAATACCGTTCCCCACAAAAACCAGGAAAGAAAAGTAAAAATTCCCTGATGGGGTTAAAAATCACATCACCAGCAAACAAAAAATAACACAATTTTAAACAAAAAAAACAATTTTATTAAAAAATACAAAAAACTTTTTAAAAAACACAAAATCACAACCCCAAAAAAATTTAATAAAAAAATAACCCCAAGCCCAATAAAAAAATTTAAAAAAAACAAATATTTAATTAAAATTAAAAATAACTATAATACATTTAAACAAAAAAAAAATCAATTTTTGACATAAAATTAAAACATAAAACAAAACTTTTTCAGATTTTAAAAAAACATTTGAAAAAACACCAAAAAATAATACCACACTGTGTGTTGGTTTTAAGGGCATTTTCCCATTAACAACCCAAAAAAAAAAATAAAATAAAAAAAACAAATTTTTAAAACAAAAATTTTAAAAAAAAAAAAAAAAAATAAAAAAAAATACATTAACGGGAAACATTTTTTTTTTGTTTTTACAAAAAAAATTTTTTATGTTTTTTCTCCAAATAATGAAAATTTTATTTACACAACCGCAAACCCACTTTAAACCCCCAAAAATCGTTCCTTAAAATTTTAAAAATAAAAAAACAAAACCTCCAAAAATGTTCAACATTCCGACACAACGCCACGTTTTACTCCACAAGTCACCCCCAAATCAAAGACACAAAAAAAAAAGGGAGTAGGGTTTTTTTAAATACAAACAGGTTTAGTCCACCAAACCACCTAAAAAAAAAAACCCCCACCAAAAGCCCAAACACACATCTTCATCAACCCTCCCCAAACCCATGTACTCCCCTCACCATGTGAGGACCTTAAGGAACAACAAAAGCATTGGCCGAATGTAACAAAAATCACGAATTCCCCCCCAAACGCGCAAAACCATACCTCAAATTTTTTTTAATTAAAATAGCAAACAAACGAAATAAAAACAAAAAAATACAAAAATAATAAAACAGTAGCTATGTTTCCATCCACACGTTTTTATCCGCATTAAGTGATATTGAATGAAAAATGCCTTATGGAAACAGTAAAATTCGATTGAATTTCATGAATATCGACTCAAATGAAATGCGTTCGGATAATTTCAGATAATTCGATGGACAAGTGGATGGAAACTAGGCTATTGACCAACTTAAAGGTGCAGTGTGTAAGTTTTAGCGTCATCTAGTGGTGAGGTTGTGAATCGCACCCAACAGAAGTTATGGTGGCCGACAGGAAGTGATGTCGTCATCTGAGACAGCAGAGAGTCGCCAGTTAAGCAATGAGGTTTCTTTACAAAGATAAATTAAGAAATTAAGTTGACTAATTATTCAGTAAAACGATGTTATTGCAAATATTATTGTTACCTGGTTCATCATTGTGTCAGTGTTTTATTCGCTGACTTTAGCAGCTTCTTTACACGAAGAACAACATACTGACGAAACGCAATTGTCCGTTCAGGGCCACCATAGAAACATGTCGATGTAAGGAGACCCGCGGTGTGTGTGTGTGTAGAGAAACGCCTCATACTAAGCTAATAAACACAAGCTCTTATACACCACTGAAAACATAGTTATGAATATGATATTGCATTTCTGTCATGAGATCCTCCTAACTATTACACAATGCACATTTAAAAGTTAAACAAAACTGTGAAAATGCAGCCTTCTTATTTTTCAAACCCAATAATTTGTTTAGGTATTGTTGAATTTCTGATCTTAAAATTAAAAAAAGGCTTGTTTTCATCAAAATTTACATGTATGAATACTAAATTTAGCTAACAGAAGAAGCAGATTAAGTAATAATCCTTATGATAATATTTGTCATAAGAGAAAAAAAACAAATAACACATTTTTTAAGCTGAACATGATGAGCATTAATAAAGGAACATAAATATGACCAAAAACAACTCCATAATACATGATAAAATGTTTCTGTATTTCAGTAACGCTACAGGACACGTTAGCGTTATCACAAACACAAATAAACTTCAGAGGCCTTTATAATGCATTCAGGGAACGAATGGCTTCCAGAAATGATCCAGAAACACAGCCAGGCGTTCATGTGTTGTGACAGCGAGTGAATGTAATCTTCTTTACGCTGCTTTTATGCCGTCAGAAGTGTTTACAGGCCTTGAACAGGTAAATTCGCTAATCTGCTTATGCACGTCAGTTGTGGATTTCAGACGGCGGGAAACGCTGAACAAGGCAAATACTATTGTGGAGAAATGACAAGCGGATTGGGTTTTTAGTCTCATTCTGAACCGCGTTACGGATAATAACGGCATTATTCTGTAAAGGAGAACATGTTTTAACGAGCTTTTCCTCATTAGCACCGTTCATCATAAGCCTATCGATGCTGAGAATTTTTTTTTTTTTTTTTTGAAAGAATGTATGTACAACACTATACTTTGTATTACATTACCTTTGCATCAAATTACAAACCGTGAGGTTGTCTAGAGTTCGGGATCGTTTCGTCACGTCGCAATGCATTGTGGGAATCACGGTACGGAAGAAGATGTACTGTATAAGGCAGTAGGTAATTAAAATTGTAACGTTTGATAATATTAGGTTTAATTTAGGTTATTTGAAGGAAAATGGTTTAGTATTGCTGTATTGTGAACTGCTGTAATCGCTCTCATGATCGACAGGGCAAACGCCTCATAAATCATGTTAGTTTTTTCAATATTATACCGGATTAAAGAACTACCGGACGAAAACAGTGGAGTGTAACAAACCCGCATAGACAAGCCTCATAGCTCACAGAATCTGACATGTGTGTGTGTGTGTGTGTGTGTCACCACTGATGCTTGGTTAACGTTAGCGTTAGTGCAAACGATTGTTTTCTCCACGTTTACTTTGTAGATCTGCAGATCTTGCACATTTGTAAACTGCAGGTGAGCCTCCAGTCACTCGAAGTTTTTAATTGATCGGAGGTGTAAGCGCTCGCAGACGAAAAAATATCAGGGAAACTGAGGCTTGGTAAACTTTCATATTTATTACACCAAACTCTGTTTATAGGGATCAATTTCACCTATATCCTCAAATTTTTTTAAAGGGACACTATGCAGGAATTCCGTTTTTGTCAAACAGCGCCCCCTAGAGTCGCTGTGGAGTGCTTGTATTTAACGTTACTGTCGTAAACACCACTCACGCAGAGCGTCTCTGCACTCACGGCCTGATGATACCCCTGTGAAGCTGTTATATTAAGGTACAAATCTTGCATAGTGTGCCTTTAAATAAGAGATCTAGCGCTAAACTGTGTTTTTGAACTCGACCTGAGCGCTCGTGTCGCTGCTATCAGTGTCATGGATACAGTGTCTCTTGTGGCGGCGCTCAGTCTTCACTCAGACACACTCTTCAATCTATCGCCGTTGCGGAGACTCTCTATTCATTCCGGTGAAATCACAAAATAAAATGCACACAAACATGTCCCTGCTTGTTTTAGCAGTTCTTGCCTCAGCCATGGCCAGGAGTCGAGCCGGTGGAAAAACAGTAGCAAAAGCCTTAGCTCCATGAGTATATCAGAGCCTGTGGTCACGTGACGGTCGTAAAGCGATACGTTCTCCAGGTCACATGACCTGGGCAAAGGCGGTGCGCCTTCTCCAAACTTACATAAACGGTATTTTAGGTGGGCCGCTCCGCTCGGAGCATTGATAGTGTCAAGCGCTGTATATTGGCCTGAGGAATCATTTAAAATAACTCATATGCATCAACTCTTTAGGTCACAAAGTCCGTGCGCGGTGTGCCTTTAAGTAGCGTTGTTTGGCTTCATTATTAAGTTTGTCGGTGTACGGTATAGCCAACTTTTTTTGTCCCGGCCCATAACTCTTTATCGGTGCGGGTGGAGACCTGCCGGCTACACTATTACCTTATTCCACACCGGCCCTTTGCGTTGTCTCAAATGGTCGCCGTTACCCACAATGCACCGTTCCATAACGTCTACGTCCAAGCTTTATAGCGTCTGACGGTAAAGTTGACATCTTTCTCTCTTCTGACTTCCGTTATCAATCCCTCTCTTTTTTTTCCTGTTCTTGAAAGTTGTGAAAACCCTATCGTGCCGTTTTTCTTTTGCTATTTGAGCAAATGAGAACACGAAAAATATGTATATATTTCTCATTTCAGTTAAATGTTATTTTATTTCAAGAAAGGATTTTGTATGAATTAATTAATTAAAAATTAATTAATTTAATTATTAAATTACAAATTCCGAACCTGGTTACAGATCATCCTGTAATCGAGACAAGAGCAAGTGTTTAACAAGCTTTCATCCTACACACGTTCATGGCTCACTAATCTACAGCTAATCTGTAAAACAAACGAGCGCTTGACCCGCTGTCATTACTGTCTCATAATGCGTGAGATTGACTCTGTATTCTGTGCGTTCGAGCGCATGTCCAGATCACCTTCTCCTCGCACACGATAAAGCCGCTTTGATTAGAACGAAGATTTATCGGTGCATTAAGTCAGTTTCACACACCGTGTGGTTGTGGAGCACGGCCAGCCTGGCCTCGAGTCCGCCGGGAGTCGTTCAGCAAGGGCATCGAGCCGATCGATCATACAGGAGCATCCGACGCTCAAGGGTGTGTGTGTGTGTGTGTGTGTGTTAGTGTTGTGTGTGTGTGTGTGTGTGTGTGTGTGTGTGTGTGTGTGTGTGTGGTGTGTGTGTGTGTGTGTGTGGTGTGTAACAGAGCAAGTTTAGGTGCGGTTTTACAGTATTACATGCAGGGGAATGGTGCGATATGGCTGAGGTACACACGCACACACAAACGCTCTCTCTCTCTCTCTCTCTCTCTCTCTCTCTTCTCTCTGATTAGTGTCTCATGTCTTCATTTATTCATTATGGCTGTAATTTTAATGCATAACTGCTGGGTAACCTGACAAAGTCACATCCGCTCAGCAGCGCAAATGACAACATGTTTTTTTTGGACATGCACCATAGGATTACAATGCTTTTGAACATTTACAATAGTAATGACATGTTTTATGAATATTTCCTTTGTAAATACCATGTTTTTGGACATGCACGATAATATTGCCATGTCTTTTGGACATGTTTTTGATATGTTCCATGGTGTTATTCAGGCTAAACATTTCCTATGGTGCACCCTATATTTACCATGTTTTTTGGACATGTAGCAATGAAATACCACATGTTTTTGATATGTTCAATGGCGCTATTTAAACATTTCGGTAATACCATGTTTTTCTGAAAATTTTCCATATTTTTCTGAACATTTTCCATGTTAATACCATGTTTTTTACATGCACCATAGGATTACATTATTTTTGAAGATTTACTATAGTAATGAATGACATTTTTTATGAACATTTCCTATGTAAATACCATGTTTTTGGACATGAACCATAATATTTACCATGTTTTTTTGGACATGTACCATTGAAATACCACATGTTTTTGGTATGTTTTATGGTGTTATTTAAACATTTCGGTAATACCATGTTTTTCTGAACATCTTCCATGTTAATACCATGTTTTTGACATGTAACAAATAATTTTTGGGCATGCACCATTAAAATTCCATGCTTTTTGAACATTGACTATGGTATTACCAAGTATTTGACATGTTCCATAGTGGCAATATGTTCTCTGAACATTTATCATGGTAATACCATTGAACATTTACTACGGTAATAGCATGTTTTTTGACATGCAACATAGGATTACTAGTCTGGGTTTCCCCATGCTGCCTTCCCGCAGTGCGATTTTATTCACGCTGAAAGGCAGTATGGATACCATGGCCCAGATTTTCGCCTCATTTAGGGAACCAATCACAGAACGGGGAGGGAGCAGCAAGACGATGACGACATCTATGTTGGCAATGAGCTACATACAGGCGCATATGATAGTCATTCTTAGCACCCAATAAACGGCGCCAGGCATTCGTAAACCACGCCTCAAATACGAGAAAATGTACATGTGGTTCCCAGACCCCAGTCTCAATGAGAATTGGGTCTGGCGTTAGCCAGGCTATAGGATTACAATGTTTTTGAACATTTAGTAATGCCTTGTTTTTAGGAACATACCATGTTTTGTACATGCACTTAGTATTACAATGATTTTTGGATATGTAAAATTAAAATACCATATTCTTTAAACATTTACTATGATAATACCATGTTTTAGGACATGCACCATAGTATTACCATGTTTTTTGGACGTGTAACATTTAATTTTTGGACATGTACCATTAAAATCCCACGTTTTCTGAACATTTCCCATGGTAATATCATTTTTTGGACATACAACATAGTATTGCAATGATGTTTGGACATGTACCATTGAAATACCATGTTTTTTAATATTTTTACCATGTTTTTGAACATATGAATATGCTATTCATTCAGTTTCACACTGAAGTTACATATCAAACATCTGATACCATCACTGTACAATAATTTGACAGTGGATTTAAAGTATATATACCGTTCAAAAGTTTGGGGTCAATAGGATTTAAAAATTTTTTTTTAAAGAAATTAATACTTTTCTTCAGAAAGGATGCATTAAATTTATCAAAATTGACAGTAAAGACATTTATATTTTTTAATTAAATGCTTTTCTCTTGAACTTTCAAAGAATCCTGAAAAAAATGATTCACGGTTTGCACAAAAATATGAAGCAGCAAAACTGTTTTCAACTGTGATAATAATCATAAATGTCTCTTGAGCATCAGATCATCATATTATAGTGATTTCTGAAGGATCACGTGACACTGAAGACTGGAGTAATGATGATAAATTCAGCTTTGATCACAGGAATAAATTACACTTTACTATATATTCACATAGAAAACAGCTGATTATAATATTTCACAATATTACTGGGTTTGTTTTGTATTTTTAATCAAATAAGTGCAGCCTTGGTGAGCAGAAGAGACTTCTTTTAAAAACATTAATATAGATACAGATACGCACACACACATTTGAACCACATATAACCAAATAATGTTCAACAGCTTGCTCGTACACATGCGGTTTATCCAAAGGATTCCCCAGAGTCTCTTCTGTTAATTATAGTTCTACAGAAGCCCAGTTTATGAAATATGAGACGCACTGGTAAACGAGGTCACGTGTTGTTGACTGGAATGAGCCGATCCTGACGGGAACAAGAGCATCAGGAGCACAGACCCTCGTTCCTGGAGTCGGAGAGACCCGTGCCAGGATTACTGATGTGTGTGTGTGTGCCAGGATTACTGATGTGTGTGTGTGCCAGGATTACTGATGTGTGTGTGTGTGCCAGGATTACTGATGTGTGTGTGCCAGGATTACTGATGTGTGTGTGGGAAGAGGAGAGGCGCTCCAGCCGTGAGGATTAATATGAATGATGCTAATGAGTCGAGTCTCACGGAGAACAAAACGGCCAAGTCATGATTTGACAAACTCAAACTCAAAAGTGAGTTTTCCTGTGGTGTATTTCAGCAGACGCTCTCATTTCTGATGTTTGCGACATTCTCACCGGATCTGGAGTTTAATTAGGCATCGTCTCGAAATCCCCTTTACAGTGTTTCCCAGAGCCTCACTGGCCTATTTAGGAACTTTATTAGACACAATTACAATCACTGTAAAAAATTATCATGATTTTAACGGTAAAATGCTACAGTGAAAAGCTGTAAATTGGTTAACAGAAAGTTTCCGTATTATATACGGTAAATAACTGTGATAGATCTAACGGTACATTTAATGTAATTTTACTGTAAAATACCGTTAAATTTACAGTTTTGGAAAGTGAAAAAGAACATCTCATTGTATAATTTACAGTGAAAAACCGTACATTCCCACAATTCCCTGCGTGACGCTTCACATTTGATGTATTTTTGTTGAAATAACTGTTTCTTCATAGTTTTCTTTCTTATCAGTTATGTACATTAGGGTTTTATGTTACATTTAATGTTGTTAAATGAATGTTTATTGCATTTTTAAAATTTCATGTGTGTTAGTGTGATGGTGTGTGTGTGAATGACACTGTGCAGCTTCTATATATATAATAATATATAATATATATAATATATATATATATATATTGATATATACAGCTTTGATTGATCATGTGACTCATCACTGCTGTGATTTGTGGTTGTCAGTGCATTATAATGGTACAAAACAGATATTAATAATTCAATAGGTCTGTAAATTAGCATTATATCAGATAATGAAATACGGTTTATTACTGTAAATTTTAAGTTAAGTCTGTAAAACCAATAACGTTGCTACCGTATTTTTGCCGGTAAAGTTCTGGCAACCACTGCCGTTTTTTTACCGTAAAAAGTATATTTTGAATCGATCGAGGAACGCTTAAAGGTGGGGTATGTGATTTTCTTTTTTGACCATTTTTTTCAAAATCACTTGAAATCCTATTCCTAACCCACTTACTGCCACTGAGTTAGAAGCACTGAAATGAAAATTAAAAAATTGAATCATTGGACAGTCGTGTCAATCAAACGGTGGTACCATACCCCCTCCCCCATGCCCCTCCTCGAATGGGTGGAGTGGGTGGAGTCAGGGAAAGAAGGTAGGACCTTTTGAGTTGTGTATTTTAGGGCTGTCAAAATTGCTCAAAAATGACGTTCGAATATTCCCTCTAAAAAACCCACATATATTCGAACTATTCGAATATCTGGTTGCGCATTTTGTCAATGACGCGCATTACGTTAATAACAGGACAAATGAATACAAAGAGACACAACTATTTATATAGGTAGTTTATCTAAGTTTAAACATATTTGACAACGTATTAACTTACACAAAAACAAGTAAATCAATGGCCAAGACCGCAGACCTTACTCTCGCTCGCACTCGCAGGCACTCTTTCTCTCTCTCTCGCCCTCACGCTCTCTGCGCATAACGATTTAAATAAACAAAAATACACAAATGTTGAGTGCTGATCAAGAGTTTTCTGCAAGCAATTTAAGGTCGCGACTCTTGTCCTAAATATAGCAGGCTTCATTCAGTGATTGAAACAAATATTATTAACATTAATTGAAGTTTTACAGTATAAAGAACCGACATTGAACTCTCCGAGCAGCTCGTGCTGTGGTAAACTGCTGCTACTATGGCTATTTCGGGGACGTCTGGCCACGCCCCCTTGGCGGGCTCTGTATGATGTAATGCTAGCTCATTGGCGCACACGTCGGAAGCGCCCGCGTCATTGGATGTGCAGTTGCCGCAGCACAGCCAATGAGTGAGCCAGACACTCACTGTGTTATCTGTGCAGCTGGAAAATACGTTTTACATTTTAAGCTTCAGGATTTTGCCACTCGCAAAGCAGACAGCCGCGCCTCTGCTACCGCGGGCGTGTTTTTCCACATGATTCGAATATTAATTTTTGCCTTCGAATTTCTGTTTTTTAAAACTATTCAAATATATATTCGAATTTAGAATATTCGTTGACAGCCCTAGTGTATTTTCAAAATCTGCCGCCTGTTTTTCAAATCACATACCCCACCTTTAAAGTTGGATGTTTTGTTTATCTTATTATGAACGATTCATCCATGCATAAGTATAATTTTTCGATCATAATTTCTCTCTGACATGCAGTCAAACTTTATTCAGACACACTTTCTCACATTATCACAGCTTATTCGCTAGTTTAGAAAATGTTAATAAAATATGAGCAGAACTCAGTTGATATTTCAGTGGTTTTGTCCGTCCTTCTGTTAGACTCTCACACATGAATTATGTTGAATATCTGTCAGCTGTTAAATTTAACTACACAATTAGATAATACCAGTTTAGCTCAACCAGTTACCCAGCAATGCTTCATGTTGTTCAGTCTGTGTGTAAAAAGAGCATTAGTTATTAAAGAAAAAACACTTCAGAAAAACATCATCAGCTCAAAGTGACCCAATCATTTTTGGTCCCAAATTTGTATAAATTTCCACCGTATGAAGAATATTTTGTGTATAATGTGTCACAGTTTACTTTATTTTGCTCTCCTGACTTACATAAATGAACTATAGTGTCCTGCACACACTAGTGAAAAAAATATCAAAAATGATATCTGGTGTCTGAATAATTTTTGGTTTGACTGTATGCAGGACTTCTCCAATCATTTAGTCTGAAATCATTTAAACTCCGCCCCTTTTTAAGAATCCACTGCAAGATCATGTCTCTGTGTTTGAGAGCCACGCCCACATCTCAGCATCCAATAGAGCATCACAGTCCCGCCCACAGCCCGAGAGAGCGTTGGTGCCGGAAGTAAATTTCCCATTCATTTCTCCCATTGACATTTTGCAAAATCCATTTCTAAAGAGTTTTAAAGCATGTCTGAGGATAACCAGCGACGGCTGAAATTATAAGCATACAACATATCATTTCGAGTGAAAAAACGAAGAGAAAATCCAAAAAAAGTCAAGGGTACAAGCCTGTACATATTTTCAATTCGGAGCAAAGGAACTCCTCCTCCCATAAACCCCCGCGCCTCACTGAAGTCGACTGAAAGCCACTGTGAAAGAGACTTCCAAATCTGACGACGGCAACGTGAACTTTTTCCTCCAGTGAATTTTATATAGTGAATGTGCAGGGAAACTCCTTTTCCTCGATTTACTGAAGCTTATGCACATGCTAAAACATTGAGAATCTGGCTCGCTCATAGGCTGTGCTGGGGCAACTGCTCATCCAATGGCGCGGGGTCGTCTGTGAGGTGCGACCAATGAACTTAGCCCTACGTCATTACGCGATCTTCAGTCTTCACGCGCCTTCGCGGGGTTTCAGACACGTGACACGACTTCCACCAATCAGATGCATCACTGTGGGATTGTTCAGGATTGTGGGTAATGAAGTACTTATCCAATACATCGCAAATAAAATGGATTTATCTTAAAACAAGGTTAGTGCCCCATGAACTTCCGGCACCGGCTGTGGGCGGGACTGTGATGCTCTATCAACAGCCGACGCAGAACTAAGCCCCGCCCCTCATGGTGTCAAAGATCAGTCGCTACTTCCATTACCTCGCAACTTTAAACTAGTATTTTACAATTGACGTGGAATGTAATGACAAAATTTTATTTTTGGGCCAAAATTATTCCTTTAACATTTTAAATCTTCTAGAATGCTTAAAATAAAATCAGAATATAGACTATATTTACACCCTTTTCAGCTGACATTATTAATCCCTCCTATTTCCAGTCACAATCCTACGGAAGCGTATTACATTCACTTGAGAAAAAAAAAATCTACTCTGTTTTTCTGAATTAACGAGTTAATTATCTAAGAATTACAAGATCATTTTTCATGGAAAAAAGTAACTCGTTAATTCAGAAAAACAGAGCAAAAAAATTGTTCCATGAAAAAATGATCTTGTAATTCTGAGATAATTAACTTATTAATTCAGAAAAACAGAGTAGATTTTTTTCCTCAAGTGAATGCAATACGCTTCCGTACAATCCAATTAATTCCTCATGGATATGATTTTAAGCCTCATCCTACATTTATTATTGTTTCTCTATTGTAAGTCACTTTAGATAAAAAGCATCTTCTAAATGCATAAATGAAACATTACGACAGTCACACAGTTAGTGAAGTTCAGTAATGTGCATCTGATTACTGCAGCTCGTCAGATTGACAAGAACAAATGCAGATCAATAATCGTGTGAATGCCAGCGCTGTATTATTTGCTCTCGTCGAGTTTCCGTCTGCGGGTTTAAAGATGGACTGAACAGAAACACAATAAACGAAGCTGATTATAATGAGGAATTAGCAAGTAAATGTTCCCTCTCACACAGACAGGAATGTAAATGATGCAGACTTCTGCGGATCCTGAGGGAAAACTCATTCTGGACTGAAGAAGATCTGCCAAAGTTTTAGAAGCAACAGCGAGTGTTAGATTAGACAGCTAGTAGAGCAGAAACGGCTGATTTATGCTACCAGCAGCCTGTAAAACAGCACTTAACGTGATCATCATGTCTGGCTGCGGGCTCGCACGCACACAACACACACCACACACACACCACACACCCACAATTTCAAATGCGGCTAAAGGGAGGATTTTGGAGATTTTGTGAAGTTTTGGTCACTTCTGGGTAAAAATTTGTCCCCAAAAAATATTTAAGTAGGCACAGACAAACACACACACACACACACACACACTACATGTCACTTCCTGATGTAAGATTCGGCCTATATGTGCATCTGTAAATCTCCCGGGAGTTTCGCAGTTGTCACGGTAACGGTGTCTCCAGCTGGGCTGACCTGTGAGAGATCACTGGCCACGCCCTCTTCCACACAGGCCACGCCCCCTGCCCTACATTGTCCAACTGTTTTTCTTCCCCCAAATTGATTCTCTTCCAATTCTTTAAAAAAAGTGACCTAGTTTAAAGCGTCTGGTTTGCCCATAACAAACTCGGTCATCATTTACTCGTCCAAATGTTATGTTTTTTGGACATGCACCATAGTATATCCATTTTTTGGGCATGTATCATTGAATTACCATGTTTTTTGGACATTAATTATGGTAACACCAGGGTTTTTTAACATTCATCCAGTTAAATATCACATTTTTGGGCATGTATCATTGAAATACCTTTTTTTTTTAAAAACATTTACTATGGTAATACCAGTTTTTTGGACATTCACCATAGCATTACAGTGGTTTTGGGGAAATATACCATTGTATTACCAGATTTTTTTGGGCACGTACTATTAAATTACCATGTTTCTTTGGTTTCAGGTTTTTGGACATACACCATATTATTAGAATGGGTTTTGGATTTGTACCATTGAAATACCAACAAGTATCATAGTATTACCATGTTTTTATGGACATTTCCCCTGTTAAATATCACGTTTTTGGCCATTAATTATGGTAATACCAGGTTTTTTTTTACATTTCCCCTGTTAAATATCATGCTTTTGGGCATGTATCAGTTAATTACCATGCTTTTTGGACATTTACTATGGTAATACCATGTTTTTTTGAGCATTCACCATAGCATTACAGTGGTTTTGGGGAAATATACCATTGTATTACCAGTTTTTTTGGGCATGTACTATTGAATTACCATGTTTCTTTGAGCATTTACTATGGTAAGACCAGGTTTTTGGACATTTATCATGTTTTTGGACATGCACCATATTATTAGAATGGTTTTTGGATATGTACCATTGAAATACCAACAAGTATCATAGTATTACCATGTATTTTGGACATGTATCATTGAATTACCATGTTTTTATGGACATTTCCCCTGTTAAATATCACGTTTTTGGGCATGTATCATTTAATCACCATGTTTTTTGAGCATTTATTATGGTAATACCAGGATTTTTAGACATTTATCATGGTTTTGGACTTACACCATATTATTAGAATGGTTTTTTGGATATGTACCATTGAATTACCAACAAGTTTTATAGTATCACCATGTGTTTTTGCCATATATCATCATGGCATATGAATATTCTATTAATTTAGAACCAAGTTACATATTGATCATGTTTCCTTCACCCCAGAATAAAACGTGGAGCAAAAAGTCCGGTGATTCTCCAAAATATAAAAGACGACAAAAGCAGTAAACTATTCATGAGTCACTCTGACATATTAATATTCCTCAGATTTACATAGTGTAATAATTGTAATTGAAAAGCCGCTACGTCCTTGATGCTCAGTTTTGATTTATCGTAACAATTATCAGAGAGCGCGTCTGATTTATTAGGTTTGGTCTGAAGCCCATGCTATTGATTAAAATGAAATGTAATGTTCTTCTTCTGGTAAAATAAAACAGATTAGCTCCATCCAGTCCTCAAGGTCAAAGGTCATTCTGGTCCATGAGCCAATGAGCTTGCGCTCCCAGCAGGAGATGAGATATTCTCAGCGCTGGGATATTGATTATGTGGAGAAGTGTCAGAATCATCACAGCTTCAGGACCTCTACACCACAAACACAACATTAACTAGAGACCCAACAGGACTTTCAATTACACTGGACCCGTTACAGCGCACACACACGCACGCACGCACGCACACACACACACACACACACACACTGACAAAACCCACAACTGTGATTCTTTACACAGTGTAACGGACGGGTTAAATATCACTGTAACGCCACACACACAACATTATCTAGAGACCCAACAGGACTTTCAATTACACTGGACCCGTTACAGCGCACACACACACACACACACACACACACACACACACACACACACACACACACACACACACACACACACACAACACAACACACACACACACTCTTCAAGAAGTGTGATTCTTCCCACAGTATAACGGACAGGTTAAATATAACTGTAGTAATATATATATATATATATATATATATATATATATATATATATATATATATATATATATATATATATATATATATATATATATATATATATATATATACACAAACTAGCATTCAAAAGTTTGGGGTCAATACGATTTTTGTTTAATTTTTTTAAAGAAATTAATACTTTTCTTCAGAAAGGACGCATTAAATTGATCAAAAGTGACAGTAAAGACATTTATAATAAAGCAAAATATTTCTTGCTGCAATGCATTGTGGGATTTCCAGCAGTGTGTGATGTCATTGCACTGGTTTCTGTGTCTCAGTCGGGCTGCGGCTCCTAATTGGCCGTGAGTAATGCGATCTGCACTCTTAATTAAATAACGCTGTTTAATTAGCACATGATGTTTGCCTGTGAGCCTCGAGCGTGAGGAGCTTCAGCGTGACTCCGCCCCCTCCCGAGGCCCCGCCCACACGCACATGATGAGGTCATCATCATCATCATAAGTGTGTTGGGCTCTAGATGCAGAGTGCAGCTGCGCTTATGATGCAATAAACGTGGAAACGTTGTCATAAAGGACATTATGATTTTTGAGAATTTGCTGAAATCGTTTGGACTTCCAGACTCTCAACAGCCTTTAATGACACGAAGAGTGAGTGTGTGTGTGTGTGTGTGTGTGTGTTCATGATGTTCATTTCAGTCACACGCACACATTGAGCGGCCGCTGCTGTGTGTGTGTGCTTGTGTCTGTGTGTGTGTGTGTGTGTGGCTTGTGTGTGTGCGTGCTTGTGTAATGACACGAAGAGAGTGTGTGTGTTCATGATGTTAATTTCAGTCACAAGCACATTGAGCGGCCGCTGGTGTTTGTGTGTGTGTTGTGTGCGCTTGTGTCTGTGAGTGTGTGTGTGTGTGTGTGTGTGTGTGTGTGTGTGTGTGTGTGTGTGTGTGGTGTGCGTGCTGTGTGAGTGACGAGTGTGTGTGTGTGTGTTGTGTTAGTATGTGTCTGGTGTGAGTTTGTGTCTGTTGTGTATGTGTACGAGTGTGTGTGTGTGTGTGTGTGTGTGTGTGTGTGTGTGTGTGTGTGTGTGTAATCGTGTGTGCGTGTGAGTTTGTGTCGGTGTGTAACTGTGTATGTGAACGTGTGTGTGTGTGTGCGCGCATGCATGCATGCATGAGGTGTGTGTGTGTGTGTGTGTGTGTGTGAGCGTGTGTGTCTGCGTCTGAGTTTGTGTTGGTGTGTATGTGGAATGTGGACGGGGTGTGTGTGTGTGTGGTGTGTGTGTGTGTGTGTGTGTGTGTGTGTGTGTGTGTGTGTGTGTGTGGAGCGTGTGTGTCTGCGTCTGAGTTTGTGTCGGTGTGTATGTGGACGAGTGTGTGTGTGTGTGTGTGTGTGTGCATCCTCAGTTTATGAGCCTTTAAAGGCATGTTTGAGGGTCAAGCCTTGGTTTAGGGATCAGGTTATAATGAGGTCAAAGGTCGGGTTAGGGTCAGGGTTCGGGTTGGGCAGTTAGTTGAGATGGGTTAGGGTAAGGAGCTAGAGACTGCATTGTCTTAATGAATGTCCTCACAAAGGATGTGTTGTGTGTGTGTGTGTGTGTGTGTGTGTGTGTGTGTGTGTGTGTGTGTGTGTGTGTGTGTGTGTGTGTGTGTGTGTGTGTGTGTGTGTTGTGTGCGTGTGTGTGTGTGTGTGTGTGTGTGTGTGTGTGTGTGTGTGTGTGTGTGTGTGTGTGTAGGTGGAGAGCAGAACTGGTTGTTAAGAGTGTGATGTGGGGGGTTGAGCAGGTGTTATGTTGTGTGTGTGGTGGTTGGGTGTGTTGTGTGTGTGTGTGTGTGTGTGTGTGTGTGTGTGTGTGTGTGTGTGTGTGTGTGTGTGTGTGTGTGTGTGTGTGTGTGTGTGTGTGTGTGTGAGTTGGTGGGGTCACAGAGAATAAAAGAATATCAATGAGAAGGATGAGAGGCAACAGATGCGGAGAGAGACAGACAGATTCTGATTTGATTTCGATTTTCCATTTGATTTGGGATGAAATATGACATAATTTCCTCATACAAACATAAACACAAGACAAACATATTCTACTGTATGTGTGTGTGTGTGTGTGTGTGTGTGTGTGTGTGTGTGTGTGTGTGTGTGTGTGTGTGTGTGTGTGTGTGTGTGTGTAAGAACAGATGAACTGATCATGTAACAGCTCTAGAGTAAGACAGTAGTCACTCAGTATTGTACTCTGTCATTAAAACAATCCAGATTTGCCTAAATGAAGATAACAGGATATCTGCAGCAGAGACTGAGCTTCCCGATGTAAACACACTTCAGGAACTCTGAGGTTAATCTGACGTTATTTTGAGAGTGAATCAGAGTCACAGTCAGAGTATAATGACACAAGCATCAGACCCGTGTGTGTGTGTGTGTGTGTGAGAGAGGGTTCGAGTCAAGCAGGTCTCCTCTCCTCACAGCTGTAAACTATCATTACTCACGACAGACACGAAAACATCACACACCTGCAGTCAGAGAGAGAGAGAGAGAGAGAGAGAGAGAGAGGAGAGAGAGAGAGAGAGAGAGAGAGAGAGAGAGAGAGAGAGGAGAGAGAGAGAGAGAGAGAGAGAGAGAGGGAGAGAGAGAGAGAGAGAGAGAGAGAGAGGAGACGAGAGAGAGAGAGAGAGAGAGAGAGGAGAGAGAGAGAGAGAGAGAGAGGGAGAGAGGAGAGAGAGAGAGGAGAGAGAAGCTGCTTGTCTGATTGTACAACAGCGCCACCTATCTGAGAGGCAGCATACATTTTTACGTGTATATATATATATATAGGTGAAGTTAGATATTAAATATTGTTTTAATTAACAAATAACAATATAAAATAGATTATAAATAATATAAATATATATATTTTATATATATATATATATATATATATATATATATATATATATATATATATATATATATATATATATATATATATATATATATACCGGTATATATATATATAATATGTTTATGAACTTGCCAAAACAAAGTTTAACTTAGGTTTGGTGCTATATTTATATATTTAATTTAGATGTCCAACAGGTGAAGTTAATTATTGGAGAAAAAAATACAAATGGTTTGTTATGCAGATTTTTTCTAATCACATACATGGACTGTTTCCCAGCCAATCACAGAGAAGGGAAATAATGTACGTCTGTGTGACTGATATACACACACACACACATATACAGGTGCTGGTCATATAATTAGAATATCATCAGAAGGTTGATTTATTTCAGTAATTCCGTTCAAAAAGTGAAATTTGGATATTATATTCATTCATTCATTACACACAGACTGATATATTTCAAGTGTTCATTCCTTTTAATTTTGATGATTATAACTGACAACTAATGAAAACCCAAAATCAGTTCTCAGAAAATTAGAATATTGTGAAAAGGTTCAATATTGAAGACACCTGGTGCCACACTCTAATCAGCTAATTAAAGTAACACTAAGTACTTTTTCAACCTTCATAATATATTTCCAAGACCCTTGTGATGGTACATCGACCTAAAATAAGTTAAATGACACGTCTGCCATAGCATGACGGGGTCTGTGTCGCTTTTACTGGCACTATGTAACTTCGGGGTTCGGGTAGGAACCCGTGCACAAAAAGAACTACAAAACTCGACTGCTTTACGTCAAGCGCTACAATAGCTTTTATTTTGTTTTTCTTCGTTTCTGATGTCGCAATACATCATCCTTTCATGAAATCATGTAACATACTCTACCTTGTCTGTGGACATCGTTCATTCTAAAGCCGGTGCTGGGTAAACAGCGAGCGTGCGTGCGACGGTAGGCTAAATTATTTACGACAGCGGCAATGGACAATTTCGTTTCCAACCAGTAGGGGGACCGAAGAGGAAAAGTTACTTGGTGTTACTTTAACTCAAAACACCTGCAAAGGCCTTTAAATGGTCTCTCAGTCTAGTTCTGTAACACAATCATGGGGAAGACTGCTGACTGACAGCTGACCAAAAGACGACCATTGACATCTTGCACAAGGAGGGCAAGACACAAAAGGTCATTGCTAAAGAGTAGGGCTGTATTGTCCCAGTCGATTAGTCGATTAGTTGGTCGATACGTTCTGGTTCGACCAAAATTCTGATTGGTCGATTTTTTGCCGCGTTCATTTCATCAGTTTTGCCGCGCTGAGACGCGCTCATTTCATTAGTTTTGCCGCACTGAGGCGCGCTCATTTCATCAGGTGGAAAGCACTAACTGCAGGGGAGGGAGGGGGGGGGGGGGGTTCAGAGTACCCTTGTTTCACAGGTAACAGTCTGTCTTCAGAACACCCCCCTTGTTTTCACCTTTTTTGGATTAGCCCAAACTAAGAGAGAACGATAAGTATAGAAGCTTTGATGCTGAATACTATTTATTTAATTTCGAGAGCGTTTAATTGTCAGTCCTCAGTATGGAGCATTTTGTTAAAATTGATAACGGGAAAAAGGTCGAATGCAAAGTTTGCAAGCAACAGTTTTCCAAAGCTCGACGACAAACATGACATTTCATCTAAAAGTGGTAAGCTCACTTGTCTGCGTTAGCTTGCCCTTTCTGTTTTGAGTAGGCTATGAGCATATCAGAATGTGCATATTTCAATGTTTTAGTGTGATAACCTAACTTTTTATTTTTTATTTGGAGCCTATATGCGCAATTGCGCTGTGCCGACTGTGTGTTAGTTTTGAGCCTAAGATGCTTTATTTTGCAGTTATGCACTTTATTTCGTTTCTGCTCTTGATCTGGTTTGTTTAATAAATATTATTTTTTTATTAAAGTGGACGTGCCTTTTGTGTTTATTAAGAGTAAAAGCTTTAAGTTAATAGTCTATTCGTGTCTCAGCCGCGAAGCTGAGCTCATGTTCAGCCTAGCTCGGTGCGAGGACATGCAGAGCGGCTGAAATGATAGTGTCTGACAGTTATAACTTATTATAACATATGACAAAAATAATTGTCTAAATTATGTTGCATATTTCTCAACAGTTCTTGTGATGATATCACTAGTTGACAACATAGTAGCCTACTATTTTCGGAAATCTTAGGCTATGATATTGCGCAGGTGATGCAGCGCTGTCAGAGCTGACAGACTCGTGTGTCAGACTCATTTCAGTGCAAAATAATTAGGTCAAAAACGATTTAATATACTGCAAATAGCCTACTAGTTTTTTATGTTTATTTATAATTCATTTAGGCGGACAACAAGTACTGCGCACAGTGCACAGCTAATTAATTTAACGTTTTTTTTTTCTAACGTCATTTTTAGTCGATTTTAGTCGATTTTTAGTCAAAAATTTCAGGACTTCAGTCGACCAAGATTTTCTTTGGTTGAATACAGCCCTACTAAAGAGGCTGGCTGTTCACAGAGCTCTGTGTCCAAGCGCATTAATAGAGAGGCAAAGGGAAGGAAAAGATGTTGTAGAAACAAAGTGTACAAGCAATAGGGATAACTGCACTCTGGAGAGGAGTGTGAAACAAAACCCATTCAAAAATGTGTGTGAGATTCACAAAGAGTGACTGAGCTGGAGTCAGCGCTTCAAGAACCGCACGCACAGACGTCTGCAAGACATGGGTTTCAGCCGACGCACTCCTTGTGTCACGCCACTCTTGAACAAGACACAGCGTCAGAAGCGTCTCGCCTGGGATAAAGACAGACAGGACTGGACTGCTGCTGAGTGGGCCAGAGTTATGTTCTCTGATGAAAGTCAAGTTTGCATTTCCTTTGGAAATGGGGAATGTGAAGAGGAAGATGCGATACGCCAGACCCAGCAATGCAGAAGAGCTGAAGGCCACTATCAGAGACACCTGGGCTCTCATAACCCCTGAGCAGAGCCACAGACTGACCGACTCCACGCCGCATTGCTGCAGTCATTCAGGCAAAAGGAGCCGCAACTGAGTATTGAGTGCTGTACATGCTCATACTTTTCAGTTGGCCAACAACATTTCTAAAAATCCTTTTTTTGAGTTGGTCTTAAGTAATATTCTAATTCTCTGAGATACTAATTTTTGGGTTTTCATTAGTTGTCAGTTATAATCATCACAATGAAATGAAATAAACATTTGAAATATATCAGTCTGTGTGTAATGAATGAATATAATATCCAAGTTTCACTTTTTGAATGGAATTACTGAAATAAATCAACTCTTTGATAATATTCTAATTTTATGACCAGCACCTGTATATATATATATATATATATATATATATATATATATATATAATATATATATATATATATATATATATATATAAATTTTACACATATTGGAATCAGTTGTTCAGTCTGAGCACTACTTAACATAGTGTGTTATAGTTAACACTAGTGTGTGTGTGTTCAGTCAAGCACGTGTGTGTGTTCAGTCAAACTAGTGTGTGTGTTCAGTCAAACTAGCGTGTGTGTTCAGTCAAACTAGTGTGTGTGTTCAGTCAAACTAGTGTGTGTTCAGTCAAACTAGTGTGTGTGATCAGTCAAACTAGTGTGTGTGATCAGTCAAACTAGTGTGTGTGATCAGTCAAACTAGTGTGTGTTCAGTCAAACTAGTGTGTGTTTATTGTGATGCTGCTTTTATGCCCAGAAACAATCGGCAGGATTGCCACGCGTTTAACCTTGAGAAGATGTATGGTAGAACGATCACTCAACATTCAATCTCACAGAAAAATGGTGCAGTCGTTCTCGAAACACTGGTCTGTAATGTGAAAGCATCGGCTGTGTGCAGAGCTGAACATTAGATGGAGAATCAAACCGTAAGTGAGGCATCCATCTTGTGGAGTGAAATTGAAGTGGTGGCGTGTTCTCAAACGGCCCACGCTTGACTGTACGCACACGTGCTGATCTTCTGTTCCTGCTGATAATGTAAAGCAGACTGAACCCGGGTCAGTGCTTAAAAGTGCTTAAAGCTTAATGGACTCATGCACGACTGGTCAATTCAATTCCTCAAAGAGGATGAAGAACAGGGCCGAGAATACAGAAACACACTTATTCAGATTCACAGTGCAGAGATGGAAATTATGTTTTAATTTGGACTCAGTAAGTACTTTCTGCTGCGTTTCTGCATGCAACAACAATCTTACAGAACGATCAGTGTAGTCGGATTCAGTAACCATTCTTTTAGCTGGTTCTCTTTAATGAGATTTTCAAAAACACATTTTCAAAAACACAAAAAAACCTCTATGGTTATAATGTTACCAGTTCGAGCTGTATATATACACACATACGCATACATATATATAAGTCAAACAGGTTAAATACATTTTTTTTATATAAATTAGTAAACAAATAGATTTATATGCTTGGCAAAGTCAATTTTTACTCACATTTGGTGTTTTTTGTTGTTGTAAATTGTAGTAAAATCTTCAAAAACCCTAACAAATCAGTCTTGAACTTTGGTTATTATGTAGCCTAATTTAAAAACAAATAAATTTCATGAACAGGTTTATTTAATTGAATTGCTCAAAAAGAATCATGAATAGAAAGATTCGAACCCTTTGAATAGTTTGAATCAATTAGCTGTTCTGGATGGTTCACGATATTTATGTATGTATGTGTGTACACGACACACACACACACACACACACACACACACACACACACACACACACACACACACACACACACACACACACACACACACACACACACACACAAAATAAGTCACATATAATGAAAAATATATATAGCAAAATACAATATAAAGATATTTATGATGTTTCTGATTACTTTTTCCTCCTACACTTTTGAGTTAATTTAACAGTAAGCATTTAAGCACCGCAAAAAAAAAAAGAAACTTACACATTTTGTGTCATATTTCAGTACAAATATCTAAACATTCTTATAATGTGACTTGTCAAAGCCACACATTTTTTGTACTATATATATATTGGTGCTTTTTTATTTATATATTACAGTAAATCTTTCAAAAACACTCACCAATCATGCTTGAACTCTGTTATTACGTGGCCTGATTTACGAACAAATAAATCTGCCAGTTCGTTTAATGGATTCACTCAAAACGAATCATGAATCAGACTCAAACACACTTTTTGTTCGACTCAACCAGCGGTTCTGGACTCATGTAGTTTTTACTATACTGACACTACTAATGTAATGACCAATTATTGAGTGCTTGACCAAATAAAGAGCCAAATAAAGTGACCAAAATGACCAAATAAAGAGCTAGAAATCATTAAATTCCCGAAGGAAATGAAGGAATAACTCTTTTAAAAAGGCTGTTGTAATGAAATAAATGTAGATATCTCTTACCCCATCTGTCCGCTCATGAGCAGGAGGAGGTTATAGATGTGAGAGAAGATGAAGAGCGAGAGAATTGTGCTGAAAAACATGGTCATCCAAGAGCCGTGATCCTCACGAAACATCTTCAGACGCAGGACTCGACCTGAGACACACAGACAAAACTAACATTACTCACCAGATATCATTTTGATATTCTTTTACTAGTATGTGTATCTGTTCGAGTCAAATTAACATTTTTGATTTATTCTACAAACTGAATAACATTTCTTCCTTATTTCAAATAAAAAAAAAATCTTTTTGGATTTTTTTGAATCTTTTTAGAAAAGAGCATTTATTGGCAGAAAATCATATCTGGTCAAAATGACCTCAAATAATGCGAAGTAAACAAGTTTATATTCAGTATTATTCCAGCAAATATTGATTAAAACATATGAATAATATAAAAAAAAAAGAAATAATGTCTATACATAAATAAATCTATAATAAAGTAAATATACAGTCAAGCCAAACATTATTTAGACACCATATATATATATATATATATATATATATATATATATATATATATATATGTACTAGTGTGTGCAGGACACTATAGTTCATTTATGTAAGTCAGGAGAGCAAAATAAAGTAAACTGTGACATATTATACACAAATATTCTTCATACAGTGGAAATTTATACAAATTTGTGACCAAAAATGATTGGGACACTTTGAGCTGATCATGTTTTGCTGAAGAGTTTTTTCTTTAATAACTAATGCTCTTTTTACACACAGACTGAACAACATGAAGCATTGCTGGGTAATAGTTTGAGCTAAACTGGTATTATCTAATTGTGTAGTTAAATTTAACAGCTGACAGATATTCAACATAATTCATGTGTGTGAGTCTAACAGAAGGACGGACAAAACCACTGAAATATCAACTTATTTTATTACCATTTTTAAACTATAGTGAATAAACTGATAAATGTTGAAGGAGTCTGAATATATTTTGGGTTGCCTGTACATTTATCACTATAAAGCGACATGCTTCGATGCTTGACACATAAACTTATCGTGTATGTTGAAGTCCATATGATGTTTCTCAAAAGCAGATTTCAGCTTTATTTCTTTATTTGGACAAAAATGTGTTTAATGGTTTTGATTTTAGTTAATGATACGCTTGCAGCGCTGTTCATAACGGCACGACCTTCACCGATCCAGACGTGATAATTACACCTGGAAAGCTCCATACAACTAATCATCTCCTCAACCTGTAATTCTGCTGATTAAACCGTCTGTCCCCGCGTCGGGCGCCAAGCTCTGCCTAACAGACCGAATAAACCCGGTAGATAAAGCTTCTGTAATTTTGCGATTGATTCTCAGAACACGAGGTTTGGCTTCATGAAGAGGCCGACATCATTACAGTCACGCTCTTCATGACCTGTGTGGACATTTCCATTATTTTCCTTCACCTGAAGGATCAGATGACAGTCCGGAACATCTCTCTTTGTCTCCGGCGCTCCGGCTCGCTCCGAGAGCGTGAGATTGATCCGGATGTCCGTGGATCCGCTCTGAATGTTTAATCGTGCCCTTCAGCGAGACTCTGTGGCGGAGGTGATTTCGTCTGTTTAAAGCGATTAAAGAAGACTGAAGTTAAAGACGCTGTCAGTAGCGCTTACACGCGCAGAGTCTGATCAGTCCACACGCGTCGAGCATTTCAACTAGACTTTACACCTGCAGTTATCAAACCTGATGAGCTGTCTACACCCTATATAGGGGCATCCTGGATGGATGGATGGATGATGGATGGATGGATGGGTGATGGATGGATGGATGGATGATGGATGGGTGGATGGATGGATGGATGGATGGATGGATGGATGGATGATGGATGGATGGATGATGGATGGATGATGGATTGATGGATGGATGGATGGATGGGTGGGTGGATGGATGGGTGGGTGGATGGATGGATGGATGGGTGGATGGATGGATGGATGATGGATGGATGGGTGGATGGGTGGATGGGTGGATGGGTGGATGAATGATGGATGGATGGGTGGATGGGTGGATGGATGGATGATGGATGGATGGTTGATGGATGGTTGATGGATGGGTGGATGGATGGGTGGATGGATGGATGGATGGATGGATGATGGATGGATGGTTGATGGATGGGTGGATGGATGATGGATGGATGGGTGGATGGATGGATGGATGGATGGGTGGAATGGATGGATGGGTGGATGGGTGGATGGATGGATGGATGGATGGATGATGGATGGATGGATGGATGGATGGGTGGATGGATGGATGGATGGGTGGATGGGTGGATGGATGGATGGGTTGATGGATGGATGGATGGATGATGGATGGATGGATGGATGGATGGATGGATGGATGGTTGATGGATGATGGATGGATGATGGATGGATGGATGATGGATGATGGATGGATGATGGATGGATGGATGATGGATGGATGGATGATGGATGGATGGATGATGGATGATGGAAAGTTAGAATACGATTATCCATAAGCATGTTACGACACTAACGACTCGAGGCTCTAATTAATACACATACAAACACACACATAATAAATCTTCAGTAATAAAATAAGTATATTTGCAATTCATGTTTCACTAAACCATGATCTTAGATGTTTTATTTCACTGAACTCAACTGACTCTTCTTTGTGAAAGCATTGAAATTTTAACAAACATCAAAAAAAAAGTTCCTTTTTGTTTTTCTAGAAGTTTTGAGCTGTGAAAGTTACAGTACGTTTCACAATAAACCGGCTGAGATCAAGAACATTATGATTCAGCAGCTCGTAAACATTCATAACTCGTGATCTCCTCCTCGCTTGTGTTTCTGAGGCTCAGTCGCTCAGAGATTCAGACTCAGGTTGTTCAGTTTTCAGGGAACATCAAGAACTCTACTCAAAGTTAATTATTTATTCCGTTAAGCTTTCTTAAAGTTGCATCACGTCTCGGCCAGACTGAAAAATCTCATTTGGAATCGATAAAAAAAATTGTTCTGCTAAATCAAAACATCCAAGTCTGAACATTCGCACACTCGCACAATCACACACTCGCACACTCACACACACAAAGAGTGAGCATTAGCACTACACAGTGCGTTTTTCCCAGCAGAAGTGTGTTTGTTTAGCAGCTGATGGTTATTTGTTTCCAGAAACTGACTCTCTCCTGTCAGCGATTCATCTCTCCATTAGATCCGCACTCGGGGCCACAGACCGGCTCACACACACACACACACACACACACACACACACACACACACACACACACACACACACACACACACACACACACACACACACTGAATCAGCAGTGATGTATCACACAGATGATCCTGCTCATTAGACCTGAACATTTCCATCTGTCCCTCGAACCGACAGACTCACTTCAGCTGCGAGAACAAGCCGTAATCATTCCTTCATTCCTCTAATGACCAGTGGATGTTTCCTGAAACTAATGTTGCCATAGTGAGACAGTCGTGGCATTTACCCTTACCCAGTCTGTGTTACTGGTGTAACTGGTGTCATTCTCTACAGATCAGCTGCAGCACAGCAACACAATAAAGGCTAGTTCAGATTTTAAAGAACTAGGCTACTATGCTTTTGTGTGTGTGTGTGTGTGTGTGTGTGTGTGTGTGTGTGTGTGTGTGTGTGTGAGCGTGTCAAATCACATTTATTTATATATCACTTTTTACAATACAGTGTTTCAAAGCAGCTTTACAGAGATAACAGGAAAATAATGCAACAAAGTTTGTTTCCAGAGGAAAATAGCGTCACAGCTTAAAGCTGCAGTCCGTAGCATTTTCCCTTTTTGTCGCCATCTCTGTTCGAAATCTGTAACTGCAGTGATTCGCGGAATTATCATCTTTACGTGGGTTGTAAATCGGCATGAAACAGCGCGGATGAACACAGTGTTTTGAGGCGAGTGCTGCTGTCAATCACCGCGCTGTGTGGATACTGTCATTCAGAATCACAGATTCACTTTTTGAAAGTTTGACCAACATACGAATTTTCACCGGAAAATGTCTTCTGAACAAGTAAGTAACATCCATTTTTGTTCTGATCAACTAAGGGGGGAAAAGCATTCGACACGACGAGCGATCGTTAGATTTAATCAGCGCGATTTACAGCAACCGTGCAAATCATAGCCTACTTTGTTCTCAAATTGTTCATGTTAACAACATCAGCATTGTGTGACTAACGTTATTTAATGTGTTTTATGATTACCTTTGTAGTTCAGAATTCATATTCTCCATAATAGCTAAACGAGAAAGGCACAACAAAGGAAACTCCATAACTGTGTGAATTAAGAAAACGTACTGTTACACGATTGAACTATTGAAATGTCTTACTTGTTCAGCAGAAAAAGCCGTCTCTTCTTCCGTTTCGAACCCCTTCGGGAGTTCACACACCTTTCAAAAGCCCCACCACAGGATGTGTATCCTTGTGTTCGCATGAGACGGTTTCTTTCTCTTTCCACCTTAAACCTGAAGTACGAAGTCTTTTGGGTTTTATAACTGGTTAATCTCCAGTTGACACTGATGATTGTTGTTTGGATCTTTCTGGATCCGCCATGAGTTTAAAGGGTACCTATCATGGAATTTTGAAAATTACCTTTCATGTATTGTGTAACATAGATCTAAGTGAACGAAAACATCCTGCAAAGTTTTAAATATGAAAGTTCACCGTATACAAAGTTATTATCTCTCAAAAGTAAGAGTCGACTCTGAGTCGTTGATATGAATCGATAGACGAACGATGCACTTTCGTACGTCACTTGTCCAAGTTATTTGAATAAGATACGCCCACTCATTGCATTAGGAGACACCAGGGAAAACATCATGTCGACGAGACGCTGCTGTGTTTTGAAGTGCGACGCAAAAGCAAACTTTTTTCATCTGCCCAGTGAGGAGCATTTGAAGACAGTGGCTACAGTTCATAACTATACCACAGAAGTATTATAGCCCGAACTTGTTCTGTGTTCGCGTCATTTTGAAGATGATTGCTTCACAAACCTAAATGCTATAAAGTATGAATTTGCGAGCCGGCTGATACTGAAGGAGGGAGGTTCAGTACCGAGTTTATTTGGATCAGCTTCCTTCTCCGAATCACAATCTGTAAGTAGGCTGTTGCTTTTATGTTTGTATCATGTTCTATAATTATTTTGTGTGTTGTGTACGCACAGGCACAGCGCAGCTTCTAGCAGCTAACTTAGGTCTTCAATGTCAATTGTATTGAAATATGTGAAGTGTTTGTCGTTGTTAATGGAGTTGTCACAGGGCTCTCGAGTGTCACGCATCACGCATTGAGCGTGACAGTCACTCATTTCGGTCTTTTGTCACGCTCTCCGGCCACACATTGTATTTCTCACGCTGAAAAACTATTTGTAATATATTTAATATGCCGCAGTGCCCAAAACTCACTCACTGTGGAACCGGCAGGATTCAAGCGCGTCTCCTCCAGTGTTGCCAGGTCCGTATGCCTGCACTGTTTCCGCGGGTTGTTTGTGTAGTGCACGCTGGTTGACGCGATTGTTTTATCCACTGGAACATGATTGTTATTGAGGAAACACCCGGGAACGCTATTTGAATATTTTTGGCCGTGATTGGGTTAGTTTTGATGAGCAATTGGGCTGGTTTTGTTGTGCAGACCTGGCAACCCTGGTCTCCTCTGGTGTTGTTCGTCTGGTGTTGTTAGCCAATCAGAAAATAGCACTGTTGTATCTGGGTAAGATCTAGCGCAACAACCAATGACACCCCGTCGGCTGGGTGTCTAACATATCACCACAGATTAGCGTCACGCAAAGGCGGGGTTTGGAAAAATGACTCGCTAAACGATTCATATGGGAGTCGGTGAGCAAATCAGGTAAAAATAAATGCATATTATAAGACAACAAAAGTGTTTTTTGTCATTGCATGCTTGTAAAACTGTTGTTGGGGACTCCCAGAACAATATTAGGAACATTTTAAATGCCATAATAGGTACCCTTTAATCATGTAAAGTGCTGCGAGAAAAGCCTGTACATCTCTACATCTCCTCACTCGCAGTATAGCCGGCTAGCCGAAACTCCTTCTTTATGTGTACGGATGTGACGTAATGAAGCAAAGACATGCTCGAATTTCCCGCGGAAACCCACCAGTACCACTGGAATTAAAATCATTATTACAAGCTAACCGTTTTGAATCTAGCTATGGCAAGCAGATAGTTTTGAACACTGGCTGAAGATGTTTTTTTTAAATAATTAATTTGGATTATTTTTAACTTAAAAATGTTACGGACAGCAGCTTTAAGTTAGTTCAGTGATGTTTAATTTTTGTTGTAAAAAAGTAATTTAGTTAATTTATATATATAGCTGCTCTGGAGACCCTTGAGACACTACTGTTGAGTCTCTAGGCTTTTTTTCTCACAGCATAATGCATTTGAACGGTCCACCTACGTAAAAACCTTCCCGTAATCAACGGCGGCGTGACGTCGACCAGCGTAGCGTGCGTAGTGCAAGCCTGGGGTTTGGTTCGGTGGAAAAAAATTCTAAGGTTTGGCAGAAACCAAACCCCGTCAAAAAGCCCAAAATTCGGGCAAATCCGAAGCCAAATCCTGGATTCGGTGCATCCAGTGGTGTAGTCTACGTGATACGCAGGTATACGCCGTATACCCACTAGAAAATGTCAAGGATTTCGTTACCACTAGAAAATGTCAGGATTTCCGTATACCCACTAGGAAATGTCAAAGATCTCCGTATACCCACTTTAAAACGCGTGAGGATTCGTAACAACATCGTTTTGTGAAAGAATTTTCATTCATAAATTCACCCCGCCGTGACGTCTGTGTTTGCGCAGCGACACGGATCGAATCGCGGAAGCCAGCAACAAATGTAACAAATAACCTAGGCTACTGTAAAGCGGAACGTCACGCAATTTAGCCATTTTTGAATGAATAAATCAAAAGTAGGCTAATGATAGAATCAAATCTCGATATTTACTAAGTGTCTATGAATATTAAAGCTCAAAAAGACTGCTATTGAAATAAACTCTGAATGTTCTGCGTGTTTCTGTGAATGAGCGCTCAATGTGTGCTCTAGCCTACTACACACTGAACACTACACACTGAACACTACACACTGAACACTACACACTGACACGCTGCGCGGTGACACTCGTGGTGTTTTCAGCGTCTATGAGGAGAACATGCACACATTTGAACTTCATTGCAGAGCTTTTATGAGAGTCACTTCACAAGAATTTTACCATTTCATTTGATAAAACTACCGTCGTTCATTCGTATCATATTCACACTCACAAACTTTAAAGTCTTCACGACAACCTGTCAAAATCAAAGTTTTGTATAACTTAAAATATAAAATATAACAGAAATATTTTATTATTGCACAGTAGAGTATACTTCAAGTAGGCCTAATAATAATAATAATAATAATAATAATAATAATAGTTTATTAAAACACAGAAGCTCAAATGTCTTTAATTTACAACCCACCAAAATAAAAGTTTGTAGATAAATTAAGTAACTCGAGGGAATTATGAAAGAAATTACATAGTACCGTAATTCCTCAAATAAAAACCGGTATTCAAATAAACGCCGGGCCTCTGATAGTGGCCGGGTACGTGGTCAACGCGGACAAATAAAGGCCGGTCTCAAATTAAGGCCGGGGAAAAATTAGTGTACACTCAAAGACGGACGCGTGCTGTGCTTGTCATATATCACAACTACTATTCAGTGTTTTTAACCACGTTTATTTTAGGTTTCAGACATTTAAATAGATAAGATTTATAGCAAAACAATACATTTATAGTTTGTAAAATACACAATGGTGTATATGGAAGCAGCAATAATCCATTCAAATATATTTGGCGACGTGTTTTATTCATATCAGATACACAGTGTAAGTATAAAGTTTACTCTATTCTTCTCCCAGTTCACCGGCCACTTACTTTCATGCATTTCGGGAGAAACTGAAGAATTCACGCGCTGTGTAACAGACAGGAATCTCTGAACTGCGGTGCCGATCTCACGTTACAGATCAGGATCAATTATAAAGGGTTTTAAACGACAAAACAAACTCACTTACACTGAATTGAGAGTCAGAATAGAAGATAGTTGATGACATGGTAAGCAAGTTTGTTAATATTTAGAAATAAAAGCGCTACATCTGTCATACAGCGCTATTTTGGCTGTGGTGAACAGTGCCAAGCATGACGCGTCACCATGGAAACTTGGCTGACGGGCGGCCGGGGATCGCGAATTAGAAATAAAGGCCTGCCTCTAATAAAAGCCTGCTTCAAATAAAAGCCGGCTACCATCTGCAGTTCAGGTAAATAAAGGCCCCGGTCTTTATTTGAGGAATTACGGTAAGATGTACTTTTTAAAATAACAATAATCAAATCTATTAAAACACAATTTCAAAGGAATATCACACAAGTTTTTAAAAAGTACATTTTTATTTGTGCTTACAATGTTTAAGTATTGTAATTGTCAGCTGATAAAACCTGTGCTTCAGGGACCATATTCATATAACATCTAAGGCTATATGTTTTTTTTTTTTTGGGGGGGGGGGGGGGGGGGGGGGGGGGCTGGTATATCACAGTATACTCACTACAAAAAACTAGACTACACCACTGGGTGCATCCCTATTGAATATTAAATTAAATGTTAAATTTAAGTGTCCCCAACTAAGAAAGCCAATGGCAACAAAAGTGAAAAAAGGCGACAAAAGCGAAAATGGCGACAGTGGCGAGGATCCAAATCTCCACCAGTGACAGAATGGAGAAAAAAACCTCGGGAGAAACCAGACTCAGTGGCTCAGATCTCCTCTGACCAACGAACGAACAGTGTATGATTATGATTCAGGCAGCATTACAGGTCAGAAGTCAGATTGGATTGGATTGGAACAAGAATAATATCCTGGTCCATCTGGTTGAAGATCGGATCATCACCCCGGTATGGAGACGAGTTTGTTGAGGATTAGTGCCGACTACATCAGTGTTGTGGACGTATCTGGGGCGCAGGTCCACAATCTGATCTGGATACGGCCCGGATATGGCTGACTACATCATGTGTTGTGGACGTGTCTAGGCGCAGGTCCACAATCTGATCTGGATACGGCCCGGATCCGGCTGACTACATCATGCGTTGTGGTCGTGTCTAGGCGCAGGTCCACAATCTGATCTGGATACGGCCCGGATATGGCTGACTACATCAGTGTTGTGGACGTGTCTAGGCGCAGGTCCACAATCTGATCATTGATACGGCCCGGATCCGGCTGACTACATCATGCGTTGTGGTCGTGTCTAGGCGCAGGTCCTCCATCTGATCTGGATACGGCCCGGATATGGCTGACTACATCAGTGTTGTGGACGTGTCTAGGCGCAGGTCCACAATCTGATCTGGATACGGCCCGGATCCGGCTGACTACATCAGTGTTGTGGACGTGTCTAGGCGCAGGTCCAACAACTGATCTGGATACGGCCCGGATCCGGCTGATTACATCATGCGTTGTGGACGTGTCTAGGCGCAAATCCACAATCTGATCTGGATACGGCCCGGATCTGGCTGACTACATCATGCGTTGTGGACGTGTCTAGGCGCAGGTCCTCAATCTGATCTGGATACGGCCCGGATATGGCTGACTACATCATGCGTTGTGGACGTATCTAGGCGCAGGTCCACAAACTGATCATTGATACGGCCCGGATCCGGCTGACAACATCATGCGTTGTGGTCGTGTCTAGGCGCTGGTCCACCATCTGATCTGGATACGGCTCGGATCCAGCTGACTACATCATGCGTTGTGGACTTGTCTAGGCGCTGGTCCACCATCTGATCTGGATACGGCTCGGATATGGCTGACTACATCATGTGTTGTGGTCGTGTCTAGGCGCAGGTCCACAATTTTATCTGGATACGGCCGGGTCCGGCTGACTGCATCGTGTGTTGTGGACGTGTCTAGGCGCTGTTCCACCATCTGATCTGGATACGGCTCGGATCCGGCTGACTACATCATGCGTTGTGGACGTGTCTAGGCGCAGGTCCACAATCTGATCTGGATACGGCTCGGATATGGCTGACTACATCAGTGTTGTGGACTTGTCTAGGCGCAGGTCCACAATCTGATCTGGATACGGCCCGGGTTCGGCTGACTGCATCGTGTGTTGTGGACGTGTCTAGGCGCTGGTCCACCATCTGATCTGGATACGGCCCGGATCCGGCTGACTACATCATGCGTTGTGGACGTGTCTAGGCGCAAATCCACAATCTGATCTGGATACGGCCCGGGTCCGGCTGACTACATCAGTGTTGTGGACGTGTCTAGGCGCAGGTCCACAATCTGATCTGGATACGGCCCGGGTCCGGCTGACTGCATCGTGTGTTGTGGACGTGTCTAGGCGCTAGTCCACCATCTGATCTGGATACGGCCCGGATCCGGCTGACTACATCATGCATTGTGGACGTGTCTAGGCGCAAATCCACAATCTGATCTGGATACGGCCCGGGTCCGGCTGACTGCATCGTGTGTTGTGGACGTGTCTAGGCGCTGGTCCACCATCTGATCTGGATACGGCCCGGATCCGGCTCACTACATCATGCGTTGTAGACGTGTCTAGGTGCAAATCCACAATCTGATCTGGATACGGCCCGGATCCGGCTGACTACATCATGCGTTGTGGACGTGTCTAGGCGCAAATCCACAATCTGATCTGGATACGGCCCGGATCCGGCTGACTACATCATGCGTTGTGGTCGTGTCTAGGCGCTGGTCCACCATCTGATCTGGATACGGCTCGGATCCGGCTGACTACATCATGCGTTGTGGCGTGTCTAGGCGCTGGTCCACCATCTGATCTGGATACGGCTCGGATATGGCTGACTACATCAGTGTTGTGGACGTGTCTAGGCGCTGGTCCACCATCTGATCTGGATACGGCCGGATCCGGCTGACTACATCATGCGTTGTGGACGTGTCTAGGCGCAAATCCACATCTGATCTGGATACGGCCCGGATCCGGCTGACTACATCATGCGTTGTGGACGTGTCTAGGCGCAAATCCACAATCTGATCTGTATACGGCCCGGATCCGGCTGACTACATCATGCGTTGTGGTCGTGTCTAGGTGCAGGTCCTCCATCTGATCTGGATACGGCCCGGATCCGGCTGACTACATCATGCGTTGTGGTCGTGTCTAGGCGCTGGTCCACAATCTGATCTGGATACGGCCCGGATCCGGCTGACTACATCATGCGTTGTGGACGTGTCTAGGCGCAAATCCACAATCTGATCTGGATACGGCCCGGATCCGGCTGACTACATCATGCGTTGTGGTCGTGTCTAGGCGCAGGTCCACAATCTGATCTGGATACGGCCCGGATCCGGCTGACTACATCATGCTGTTGTGGTCGTGTCTAGGCGCTGGTCCACCATCTGATCTGGATACGGCCCGGATATGGCTGACTACATCAGTGTTGTGGACGTGTCTAGACGCAGGTCCACCATCTGATCTGGATACGGCCCGGATCCGGCTCACTACATCATGCGTTGTGGACGTGTCTAGGCGCAAATCCACATCTGATCTGGATACGGCCCGGATCCGGCTGACTACATCATGCGTTGTGGACGTGTCTAGGCGCAAATCCACAATCTGATCTGGATACGGCCCGGATCCGGCTGACTACATCATGCGTTGTGGACGTGTCTAGGCGCAAATCCACAATCTGATCTGGATACGGCCCGGATCCGGCTGACTACATCATGCGTTGTGGTCGTTGTCTAAGGCGCAGGTCCACAATCTGATCTGGATACGGCCCGGATCCGGCTGACTACATCATGCGTTGTGGTCGTGTCTAGGCGCAGGTCCTCCATCTGATCTGGATACGGCCCGGATCCGACTGACTACATCATGCGTTGTGGACGTGTCTAGGCGCAAATCCACAATCTGATCTGGATACGCCCCGGGTCCGGCTGACTACATCAGTGTTGTGGACGTGTCTAGGCGCAGGTCCACAATCTGATCTGGATACGGCCCGGATCCGGCTGACTACATCATGCGTTGTGGACGTGTCTAGGCGCAAATCCACAATCTGATCTGGATACGGCCCGGATCCGGCTGACTACATCATGCGTTGTGGTCGTGTCTAGGCGCTGGTCCACAATCTGATCTGGATACGGCTCGGATCCGGCTGACTACATCATGCGTTGTGGACGTGTCTAGGCGCTGGTCCACCATCTGATCTGGATACGGCTCGGATGGCTGACTACATCAGTGTTGTGGACGTGTCTAGGCGCTGGTCCACCATCTGATCTGGATACGGCCGGATCCGGCTGACTACATCATGGTTGTGGACGTGTCTAGGCGCAATCCACATCTGATCTGGATACGGCCCGGATCCGGCTGACTACATCATGGTTGTGGACGTGTCTAGGCGCAAATCCACAATCTGATCTGGATACGGCCCGGATCCGGCTGACTACATCATGCGTTGTGGACGTGTCTAGGCGCAAATCCACAATCTGATCTGGATACGGCCGGATCCGGCTGACTACATCATGCGTTGTGGTACGTGTCTAGGTGCAAATCCCATCTGATCTGGATACGGCTCGGAATGGCTGACTACATCAGTGTTGTGGTCGTGTCTAGACGGTCAGGGTCCAGCCATCTGATCTGGATACTGGCGCCCGGATCCGGCTCACTACATCATGCGTTGTGGACGTGTCTAGGCGCAAATCCACAATCTGATCTGGATACGGCCCGGATCCGGCTGACTACATCATGCGTTGTGGACGTGTCTAGGCGCAAATCCACAATCTGATCTGGATACGGCCCGGATCCGGCTGACTACATCATGCGTTGTGGACGTGTCTAGGCGCAAATCCACAATCTGATCTGGATACGGCCCGGATCCGGCTGACTACATCATGTGTTGTGGTCGTGTCTAGGCGCAGGTCCACAATCTGATCTGGATACGGCCCGGATCCGGCTGACTACATCATGCGTTGTGGTCGTGTCTAGGCGCTGGTCCACCATCTGATCTGGATACGGCTCGGATCCGGCTGACTACATCATGTGTTGTGGTCGTGTCTAGGCGCAGGTCCATCATCTGATCTGGATACGGCCCGGATCCGGCTGACTACATCATGCGTTGTGGACGTGTCTAGGCGCTGGTCCACCATCTGATCTGGATACGGCTCGGATATGGCTGACTACATCAGTGTTGTGGACGTGTCTAGGCGCAGGTCCACAATCTGATCTGGATACGGCTCGGATATGGCTGACTACATCATGCGTTGTGGACGTATCTAGGCGCAAATCCACAATCTGATCTGGATACGGCTCGGATCCGGCTGGCTACATCATGCGTTGTGGACGTATCTAGACGCAGGTCCACAATCTGATCTGGATACGGCCCGGATCCGGCTGACTACATCAGTGTTGTGGACGTGTCTAGGCGCAGGTCCTCCATCTGATCTGGATACGGCCCGGATATGGCTGACTACATCAGTGTTGTGGACGTGAGTATGTCTGTGCCTGTGTGGGAGTGTGTGTGTGTCTTTGTGTGTGTGAGTGAGAGAGAGTGTGTATGTGTGTGAGTGAGAGAGTGTGTGTGTGTGTGTGTGTGTGTGTGTGTGTGTGTGTGTGTGTGTGTGTGGTGTGTGTGTGTGTGTGTGTGAGTGTGTGTGTGTGCATTTGGAAAGCGTCTGAAAGTGTATGAGGCATGTGTTAAACGCCTCTATAAAGCTGAACACGAATCTTCAGAGAATCTCATGTCTCGTTTCCTCTCCGTCAGCTGATGATGCGTCTGATAACTCATGCCGTTTCTTCTCCTTTCTGATGTAATTTCTACTCTAGCATTTGGAGAAATATGCATTTTTTCTCTTTCAATGATTTGTTAATAAATCAGTCTGCTGTATAACTATAATGTCTTACAAGGCAGCATGTATTGAAGTTCTTCCATAATTCAGCCTGAAAAACAATGTTTGTTTCTATAAACATGTATTTGCGTTTGACAGATGAGAACAACTGATGTTTTTATTTGCACTAATTGTTATTTTGTATTATTTCTTCCCTGCCGTAAAACCGATGTTGATGCTTCTCATCTATATTTGTCTTGTTTTAGGGATTTAAAAAAAAATACACACACACACCACACACACACACACACACACACACACACACACACACACACACACACACACACACACACACACACACACACATCTCACTCTGAAATGAACCTGTGATGATGATGATGTGGCCGTTTCATGTCTACTCTAGATGTTCCTGCCAATCAGAATCTCAGCATGACGGGTCGCATCATCACAGATATTAACAGAGTTCAGGCAGAATCTTCAACATCTGCGTCGTGATCAACCATTCAGAGACGCCGAACCCCCACGAGGAAACATCAGCATCAAACACACACGTTCTCAACTCCACCCGTCTGCTTAACCTCTTCTGGCCGTTAACCAACCACCCGTCTCCATGGAAACCGTGACGTTGAGTGATAAAACCACCAGAAAGTGCTGACAAGATCTCGTAACCTGAGGAAAACACTACCGATGATTAACAACGGCCTTCTTATTTTATTCCTCGACAGAAGGATAATGTGTCCTTTGGAGGAGCGTTTTATGATAATTATTTATGAGCTCATATTCTGAAGTGCTGTGTGCAGTGTGCTTTCTGTAGTGTATATATTGTAATGTGTAGTGTGTAATGTACTACAGTCTTCAGTGTGCAGTGGTTTATTGAATCAGGGGTGGGTCAATTGATTAATTAACAGGGATGAAATCAGGTCTTTATTGTTTTGAGACTGTCTGTGTGTGTGTGTGTGTGTGTGTGTGTGTGTGTGTGTGTGTGTGTGTGTGTGTGTGTGTGTGTGTGTGTGTGTGTGTGTGTGTGTGTGTGTGTGTGTGTGCATCAGCATGTATTTATCTCCACTTCCTCACAGGACAATAACAGATGATTATGATCATGATCGCACACAGTCTGTTTCTCAGACACACAAACTAAAAATCATTCTGAAAGGACATTCATCATTACAGCAGGACTGAATGTTCTCAACCTCACACTACTCATGATACGCACATTAATACTCATAACACTCACACTACTCACGATAGTCACACTACTCACGATACTCACACTACTCATGATACTCACACTACTCAATACTCACACTACTCAATACTCACACTACTCAATACTCACACTACTCAATACTCACACTACTCATGATACTCACACTACTCAATACTCATGATACTCACACTACTCACACTACTCAATACTCACACTACTCATGATACTCACACTACTCAATACTCATGATACTCACACTACTCACACTACTCAATACTCACACTACTCAATATTCACACTACTCAATACTCATGATACTCACACTACTCATGATACTCACACTACTCATGATCCTCACACTACTCAATACTCGATCCTCACACTACTCATGATCCTCACACTACTCATGATCCTCACTCATGATCCTCACACTACTCATGATCCTCACACTACTCATGATCCTCACACTACTCATGATCCTCACACTACTCATGATCCTCACACTACTCATGATTAGGGGTGTCAAAATTAATCGTTTCTTCGATGCACCGCGATGCAGACGAGGACGATTCGGTTTCGGTTCAGTAATAGACCATAACCGGTTATAATGTACTGACGCTTTTCTGACGCCATTTAACGCGCATGTGCTTTGTCGCGGTAGCAAACACTGCTGGCAGAGGGAGACGAGACGCGAGTGCGAGTAATTAAACATTCCTACATATGAGCATGCAAGTTACATGCGCTTCTTGAGGCACACACGCAAGGTCTCGCTCTCTCCGTGCACGCGCTACACAGTTTGAACATACATTCACGTAGCCTTTCGAAAACCGGGACGTTCAGTGTCCCGGGAATCGGGACAAACCGGGACAGATGGCAACCCTTCCGCACCCGATGGTCAAATTACACTTATTCTGTGTTATTTCGCGTGATTATGGATGATCGTCTTCAACAGCGGACTCAGTGACGGTTGATGCGCGCATCTCCAGGGTAACATACACTGATGAATGAGCGCTGCTTTTAATGAACATTTCTTTAAAACAAAATTATTTTGAAAGAATTTAATTTTCTTAATGGCATAAACAGGCTTTAGTCCCATGAAACTTAAACTGGAATGTCTCTGTTGTTGTCACTGGGACTTCCTGAACAGGCGAACACTCACGCGAACACTTTCTAATTTACTTCAAAAGTGATGTATGCGTGCTCGCGCGACGCATACATCACTTTTGAAGTAAAATAGAAAATTAAGGATGCGGTGCATCGCAATGCATCGCGATAATCGAATTGAACCGAATCGATGACATGAAAATCGTAATCGAACCGAACCGTGAGACCAGTATAGGTTCACACCTCTACTCATGATCCTCACACTACTCAATATTCGATCCTCACACTACTCAATACTCGATCCTCACATTACTCAATACTCGATCCTCACACTACTCATGATCCTCACACTACTCATGATCCTCACTCATGATCCTCACACTACTCATGATCCTCACACTACTCAATACTCACACTACTCATGATACTCACACTACTCAATACTCACACTACTCAATACTCACACTACTCAATACTCACACTACTCAATACTCACACTACTCAATACTCACACTACTCAATACTCACACTACTCAATACTCACACTACTCAATACTCACACTACTCAATACTCACACTACTCATGATCTCACACTACTCAATACTCGATACTCACACTACTCAATACTCACACTACTCAATACTCACACTACTCATGATCCTCACACTACTCAATACTCGATACTCACACTACTCATGATCCTCACACTACTCAATACTCACACTACTCATGATACTCACACTACTCATGATACTCACACTACTCAATACTCACACACTACTCAATACTCACACTACTCATACTCACACTACTCATGATTCCTTCAACTAACTCATGATCCTCACACTACTCATGATCCTCACACTACTCATGATCCTCACACTACTCATGATCCTCACACTACTCATGATCCTCACACTACTCATGATCCTCACACTACTCATATACTCACACTACTCATATCCTCACACTACTCAATACTCACACTACTCATGATCCTCAACTACTCATGATCCTCACACTACTCATGATCCTCACACTACTCATGATCCTCACACTACTCATGATCCTCACACTACTCATGATCCTCACACTACTCATGATCCTCACACTACTCAATACTCACACTACTCAATACTCACACTACTCATGATCCTCAAACTACTCATGATCCTCACACTACTCATGATCCTCACACTACTCATGATCCTCACACTACTCATGATCCTCACACTACTCATGATCCTCACACTACTCATGATCCTCACACTACTCAATACTCACACTACTCAATACTCACACTACTCATGATCCTCAAACTACTCATGATCCTCACACTACTCATGATCCTCACACTACTCATGATACTCACACTACTCATGATACTCACACTACTCAATACTCACACTACTCAATACTCACACTACTCAATACTCACACTACTCAATACTCACACTACTCATGATCCTCACAACTATCATGATCCTCACACTACTCATGATCCTCACACTACTCAATACTCACACTACTCAATACTCACACTACTCAATACTCACACTACTCAATACTCACACTACTCATGATCCTCACACTACTCATGATCCTCACACTACTCATGATCCTCACACTACTCGATACTCACACTACTCAATACTCACACTACTCAATACTCACACTACTCATGATACTCACACTACTCATGATCCTCACACTACTCAATACTCACACTACTCAATACTCACACTACTCATGATACTCACACTACTCAATACTCACACTACTCAATACTCACACTACTCAATACTCACACTACTCAATACTCACACTACTCAATACCCACACTACTCAATACTCACACTACTCAATACTCACACTACTCAATACTCACACTACTCAATACTCACACTACCCATGATCCTCACACTACTCAATACTCGATACTCACACTACTCAATACTCACACTACTCATGATCCTCACACTACTCAATACTCGATACTCACACTACTCAATACTCACACTACTCATGATACTCACACTACTCATGATACTCACACTACTCAATACTCACACTACTCAATACTCACACTACTCAATACTCACACTACTCAATACTCACACTACTCAATACTCACACTACTCAATACTCACACTCACTCACATATACTCACACTACTCATGATACTCACACTACTCAATACTCACACTACTCAATACTCACACTACTCATGATCCTCACACTACTCATGATCCTCACACTACTCATGATCCTCACTACTCAATACTCACACTACTCATGATCCTCACACTACTCATGATCCTCACACTACTCAATCCTCACACTACTCATGATCCTCACACTACTCATGATCCTCACACTACTCGATACTCACACTACTCAATACTCACACTACTCATGATCCTCACACTACTCACGATCCTCACACTACTCAATCCTCACACTACTCATGATCCTCACACTACTCATGATCCTCACACTACTCAAGATCCTCACACTACTCATGATCCTCACACTACTCATGATCCTCACACTACTCAATCCTCACACTACTCATGATACTCACACTACTCAATACTCACACTACTCATGATACTCACACTACTCAATATTCACACTACTCATGATACTCACACTACTCAATACTCACACTACTCAATACTCACACTACTCAATACTCACACTACTCAATACTCACACTACTCAATACTCACACTACTCAATACTCACACTACTCAATACTCACACTACTCAATACTCACACTACTCAATACTCACACTACTTATGATCCTCACACTACTCATGATCCTCACACTACTCATGATCCTCACACTACTCATGATACTCACACTACTCATGATACTCACACTACTCATGATACTCACACTACTCATGATACTCACACTACTCAATACTCACACTACTCAATACTCACACTACTCATGATCCTCAAACTACTCATGATCCTCAAACTACTCATGATCCTCACACTACTCATGATACTCACACTACTCAATACTCACACTACTCAATACTCACACTACTCATGATCCTCAAACTACTCATGATCCTCACACTACTCATGATCCTCACACTACTCATGATCCTCACACTACTCATGATCCTCACACTACTCATGATCCTCACACTACTCAATACTCACACTACTCAATACTCACACTACTCAATACTCCACACTACTCATGATCCTCAAACTACTCATGATCCTCACACTACTCATGATCCTCACACTACTCATGATCCTCACACTACTCATGATCCTCACACTACTCATGATCCTCACACTACTCAATACTCACACTACTCATGATCCTCAAACTACTCATGATCCTCACACTACTCATGATCCTCACAACACTCATGATACTCACACTACTCATGATACTCACACTACTCATGATACTCACACTACTCAATACTCACACTACTCAATACTCACACTACTCAATACTCACACTACTCAATACTCATGATACTCACACTACTCAATACTCACATTACTCGATACTCACACTACTGTTCGGACGCTCCTGCTTACTGCTCCGTGCTTTGCTCTATCGCTTTTATATTTTTTATTGCTCTATCGTTTATAGTTTTATATTTTATTTCCTTTTATCACCTAATTTTAACTTCAGCAAATCAGCACAGTGCTCAAACGCTTGATTACTAGAAAAAAGCAGAATTCTTGTCTCCGACCAGCTTTCCCACTGAAAGCTTACATTCCGGGGAAGAGAAAACACAACTGCCTACGTTCATAAGGATAAGAGAAAATGCCTCCTCTGGAATCTACTTGCTGCACAAACTGCCAGAGACTTTTACAAAGGATTGCAGTTCTTGAAACAAAGTTACTTGTGGGACCACCAAACCAGACGGAACATACAACAGAACTTCATCATGGACGCCCTCAGCATACAGCCGGTGAGTCCCATGAATCTAGTCCTCCTCGACAGGCCATACTGAGTGTAGAGAAACAAACCGATCGACTTACAAATCGATGGCACAAACAGGGAGCGAGACCCAAAGGCACTCGAAACATCAGATTGTCCCGAGCATCACATATTGCTGCAATAGCATCCTCTACCCCAGATACGGCTCTGACAAGGATTGCAAACACTGATCTCCTACCACCGCCTATACATCTTGAGAACAGATTTGAAGTATTAATGAATGAGGAATCCCTGAATGTGATGAATGTGATCGAACACAGACTGAATCAGCCAGTAGCTAACCCTGCTAACGGGCGCTCAAGGTCGAGCAGACAGCGGCACTCAGCTCAGAGCGCAGCCGAGCCCAGGACTCTGATAGTGGGTGACTCCATAATCAGAAACATTAGTAGCAGGGACACAACTACATACTGCCTTCCACAAGCAACAACTTCTGATGTAAATAGGGAACTTCAGAACATTCTGATGAAACATAAGACTGCAAATCGACTCATCATTCATGTGGGGAAGAATGATATTCATAAAGGGCAGTCAGAACTCCTTAAGAAGGATTTCAATGAACTTTTTGAAACACTTGAAAGACTGAAAGTTCAGACATTCATCAGTGGACCACTCCCAGCAAGAGGAACAAACAGGTTTTCACGGTTGCTTGGGCTTAACACATGGCTGCAAAAAACCTGCAATATAAAAGGAGTGAACTTCATTGACAACTTCAATCTTTTCTGGAGTCAGAGGCAACTGTTTCAACAGGATGGGCTCCACCCAAACAAACTTGGTTCAAGAGTGCTAAAGGACAATATCTACTTCTCCCTCCATCATCCTTCTGCAGTGTGTGCCAATCCACTCAACCTGAATGGCACACACACACCTGGACATGGTATGAATGACCACAGGACTTCACTTCAGCACCTGAATGGACATGCGGTTGACACATCACACAAGGACAATGATAACACCACTCAGCCACAACAACCTCTGCTCACGGACACAATCTCAGCTGAGTCCTGCCCACAGAGCTCACCACAGACAGACTGTGACATACTAGAACTGTTAGAAGATTCAGCTCCCAAGGAAGACTTTCTGGAAAACAGCCAGGAAATCCAGGACAGCATATTACAGCCTCCGATAACACCAGAGCAAGACACGTTATCCCTCTCTCCAGCATCTCCACTTCTGTGCTTCTCGGAGAAAATGGAACAACTGGTGTATGCTGGAACTAGACTATCCCATTCTTTTGCTGCAAGCCCCCAGATGTCACCCAAAAAACGGCAGGCCCCACAACCACCAAAGCCTGCGGGCCCAGCTCGCCCTCCCCCTCCTCCTGTGAGAGCTCTTCGGCCTCTGCCACAGCGCCAGGGCCCGCACCCTCCTCCAGCGGCTCGCTGTGTACCAAAAACAACTGATACCAGCTCTCAGTGATATGTGTCGGGTCCCCGCTATGATAACAGTAACTTTCTTAAATGTTTACAAAACAAGCGGGAACCCAGTGTGCCTGAATCTTTCTCTATTGCTGTTCAATTACATGATAGAAAGTCTAAGGCCTTCAAAAGCCGTACAGCAAACCCATCTAATCTGGTGCCTATTACACGCCAAACTAAGATCGCTGTGGGGACAAAAAGTAAGACTGTTAAGTTAGCACTTTTAAACATCCGCTCACTTAATAATAAATCACTTCTGGTCAACGACTTAATAACCACAAACAACCTGGACTTTATGCTTCTAAATGAAACTTGGCTAGAAGACAGCTGCAGTGCAACAGTCCTCAATGAAACATCCCCTCCTAACTTTACTTTTATAAGTGTTTGCAGAGCAGGTAAGAGAGGCGGGGGCTTAGCTGCTCTTTTTAAAGATGTCTATCAATGTAAGCAAATATCATTTGGGAATTACCTGTGTTTCGAATATCTGGGTATTGTGTTAAAAGGTGCTCCACGTATTTTACTTATCATTATTTACAGGCCTCCAAAATACTCTCCAGCCTTTGCTGAGGACTTTACAGAACTGTTATCAACAATTTCCTCAGAGTTTGACTGTTTTGCCATTGCTGGAGATTTTAACATTCACATAGATAATGCAGAAAACAATATGGCAAAAGAAATCAAAACTGTTTTAAAAACTTTTGATCTGACTCAGCATGTACATGGACCCACACATAATCGTGGACACACTCTAGATCTACTTATCAGTAAGGGTCTAAACATCTCATCTATTGTTATTAAGGATCTAGCACTGTCTGATCATTTCTGTATTTTCTTTGATATTTTGATCTCTCCTGCCATTGAAGCTAGATCTGTGTCTGTCAAGAAGAGATGCTTAAATGAGAACACTAGTGTGCTATTTATGAAGGCTATATCTTTAAAACCAAGCATATCTGCTGGCTCTGTTGATTTTCTCCTTGAATCTTTTAACTCAAAAATTAAAAGTGTAATTGATCATATTGCTCCTGTGAAAGTCAGGAAGAATAGTGGTAGACAAAAAGCACCTTGGAGAAACTCAACAGCAGTGCAAAACATGAAAAGACAAAGCAGAAGAGCAGAGCGCATGTGGCGGAAGACAAAACTTGTAGTCCATTATAACATCTACAAAGACAGCATCCATGCTTTTAATATGGAACTAGGCAAAGCTAGACAGACTTTCTTTTCGAATATTATAAACAGCAACTTAAACAACACACGCACTCTTTTTGCTACTGTAGAGAGACTGACAAACCCCCCAAGCCAGATTCCCAGTGAAATGCTCTCAGACAGCAAGTGCAGTGAGTTTGCTTCTTTCTTCTCTGAGAAAATCAATAATATCAGAAAGGTGATCAGCTCATCCTTGAGTTGCGCTGGGGTCCAACAGATCAGACCACTACCTGAGAAAGTAGTTACTATGTCTGATTTCGAAGAAATTGATGGCAAAATTTTGGAAGAAACCGTACAGCACCTTAAAACATCAACCTGCGCCCTTGACGCACTTCCCACATCTTTCTTCAAAAGTGTGTCAAACTGTTTAGAAGCAGATCTCCTAGAAGTGGTAAATGCCACACTTCTCTCTGGGAGTTTTCCAAACTCCCTGAAAACTGCAGTTGTCAAACCTCTCCTAAAAAAGAGCAATCTGGATAAGACCATCTTAAGCAATTATAGACCGATCTCAAATCTTCCTTTCATAGGCAAGATCATTGAAAAAGTTATCTTCAATCAGCTGAACAAATTCTTAAGCCTGAATGGATACTTTGACAATTTTCAATCTGGTTTTCGATCGCATCACAGCACAGAGACAGCTCTCATAAAGATAATAAATGATATTCGCTTAAATACTGATACAGGCAAATTATCAGTGCTGGTACTACTCGACCTCAGTGCTGCATTTGACACTGTCGATCACAACATACTTCTTGACAGGCTAGAAAACTGGGTGGGGCTTTCTGGGATAGTCCTAAAATGGTTCAGGTCTTACTTAGAAGGGAGAGGTTATTATGTGAGTATAGGAGACCATAAGTCTGAGTGGACATCCATGACATGCGGAGTCCCCCAAGGTTCAATTCTTGCGCCACTCCTATTCAACCTGTATATGCTCCCAATGAGCCAAATAATGAGAAAGAACAGAATCTCTTACCACAGTTATGCAGACGACACACAGCTCTACTTAGCCCTATCTCCTAATGATTACAGCCCCATTGACTCCCTGTGCCAATGCATTGATGAAGTAAATGGTTGGATGTGCCAAAACTTTCTTCAGTTAAACAAAGACAAAACTGAAGTCATTGCGTTTGGAAACAAAGATGAAGTTCTCAAGGTGAATGCATACCTTCACTCTAGAGGTCTAACAACTAAAAATCAAGTCAGGAATCTTGGTGTGTCTCTAGAGTCAGACCTTAGTTTCAGTAGTCATGTCAAAGCAATTACTAAATCAGCATACTATCATCTGAAAAATATTGCAAGAATTAGATGCTTTGTTTCCAGTCAAGACTTAGAGAAACTTGTGCATGCTTTCATCACCAGCAGGGTGGATTATTGTAATGGACTCCTCACTGGCCTTCCCAAAAAGACTATAAGACAGTTACAGCTCATACAGAACGCTGCTGCCAGGATTCTGAGCAGAACCAGAAAATATGAACATATCACACCAGTCCTCAGGTCTTTACACTGGCTACCAGTTGCATTTAGGATTGATTTTAAAGTATTATTACTGGTTTATAAATCACTCAATGGGCTAGGACCTAAATACATTGCAGATATGCTCACTGAATATAAACCCAACAGATCACTCAGATCATTAGGATCACATCAGTTAGAAATACCAAGGGTTCACTCTAAGCAAGGAGAGTCTGCTTTTAGCTATTATGCCAGCCGCAGCTGGAACCAGCTTCCAGAAGAGATCAGATGTGCTCCTACAGTAGTCACATTCAAATCCAGACTCAAAACACTTCTGTTTAGCCATGCATTTACTGAATGAGCACTGTGCCACTGTTCGTCCGACTGTTTTTACTGTACTTTATTTTATTTTTTATTCTAAACTGTTTTAATTATTCTTATTTGTTTTGATTCTTTTGTTTTCTCCTATGTAAAGCACTTTGAATTACCATTGTGTATGAAATGTGCTATATAAATAAACTTGCCTTGCCTTGCCTTGCCTTGCCTACTCAATACTCGATACTCGATACTCACACTACTCAATACTCATGATACTCGATACTCACACTACTCAATACTCGATACTCACACTACTCAATACTCATGATACTCGATACTCACTACTCAATACTCGATACTCACACTACTCAATACTCAATACTCGATACTCACACTACTCAATACTCATGATACTCGATACTCACACTACTCAATACTCGATACTCACACTACTCAATACTCACACTACTCAATACTCACACTACTCAATACTCACACTACTCAATACTCACACTACTCATAATACTCACACTACTCAATACTCATGATACTCGATACTCACACTACTCAATACTCGATACTCACACTACTCAATACTCACACTACTCAATACTCACACTACTCAATACTCACACTACTCAATACTCACACTACTCAATACTCACACTACTCATAATACTCACACTACTCACAATACTCACACTACTCATGAAACTCACACTACTCATGATACTCATAATACTCCTGCATTATGTTTAATGTACACAGTATTTACACAAAGTATGGAACATCCAGATGACCTTCTACATTTACAAAAAGTGCAGTATTATATCAAACCGACATGTTCACACGAAACTGTATGAAAATCCAAAATAGCCGTATTTACTTGCATACAATTACTAGACGCCACTTGCTTAATGAAACAAGCAACTTACTGAACATGTGATCATTTAGTATACGACCGTTTGAAATGTTATCGGTATCTACTGAATAATGTATTTTATTTAAAGGAAAACTGCAGTAACACTCATGTTATATTATTCATAATCAGCCCATTTCTCTCACATGATGTCAGAAGGATGAGATTTATGAGATCAATGTCAGAATTATTATAGTGGGAGACATTGATTATAGGCCCAGACTCTCAGAGTTGAGAAGAAAATCGAGGTAAAAGTCAAACGATGCTGATCGTAATTAAGTTCATATTTATAAGTCGGTTCGTTTGCATTCAGTTTCAATTTAGGTTGATAAAAACCTCAAATGCTTTAGATGGTTTATGATAAAGGTTTCTATGGAAGCTTGTTTCCGCCACAGAGTAAAACATTTTAAAAGATAACTGTGACTTTATTTCACAATTGTGAGTTTTCATCTTGCAATTTCTCAGAATTGCGTGTTATAAAGTCCGAATTGCAAGATTAAAACATGCAGTTCTGAGAAAAAAAGTCAGAATTTTCTCGCATTTATGACTTAATAACACACAATTCTTAGATAAAAGAATTACCTTTTTTAGTCTGTGGCAGAAAACAAGCTTCCATAGGCTCTAAATAAAACTCGTACTAAGAAAAGATTAGATCAGTTTATCTATTCGATATGTCATGTGACTATTAACCAATATCAGAGAATCACAAACATGAGAATGTTGTTAAATTATTAAAATGTTAACTTAAAATGTTAGGGGGGGGGGGGGGGGGGGGGGGAGGGTTTGGGAATCCCTGCACTAAATTGTCCAATAAGTAATTTGATTCTATAACAAATGATTCACTAGAATCAGCTCATAATGACTCATAAGCAGGATCTTCCCAGCAGCACTTTTATATTATTTTCATTGTTTTTTCTTGCATTATTATTTTATAAAATACGCTGTATATTTTCTTTTCCTATTGTGTTGTAGTCTATATTTGTTTAATAATTTTACACTATATGTTGGATTACTGGCATTCAAAAAATAAAATAAAGCCCTTGAGCTCTGATGTCCTGACAGACATCGCCCTCTGCTGGAGACTGACACACACTGACGAGACACACACTGACGAGACACACACTCTCTCTCTCTGGGTTTGTGCTCCAGAAAGACAGTTTTAAGGTTAAAACACACTCTTATAGCGCTCTAAAACCATCTGGATATAAATACTACCGGCACAAAGATTATTCTACACATCTGTGCAACATTCATTATAAAGTGTGCTAAAGCAGTGTGAGGAGGCCCTCCAGGGGCCCGGGGCTTCTCTTAACTACCCAGCTCCAGCGGGTCCCGGCAGAACCGCACCGGGAGAAGCTCATTCATCACGGGCCATTACAGCGCCGGCTCAGCGATCCGGGTCTGCTGGGTCTCCGGGGCGGTTTCCATGGAGACGACGGTCAGATCGATTAATCAGGCCTGATGTGCGTTTCATTGTCTACTGGAAACACATGCAGGAGCTTCTGCCTCTCATGGGTCAACAATTAAAGCGGTTTAACGTTTGTGAAAGAGTCTCTTCTGCTCAGCAAGGTGGCTTTTATTATAGCGAAAATGCAGTAAATTGTGAAATATTATTATGATTTATTCCTGTGATCAAAGCTGAATTTTTAGCATCATTACTCCAGTCTTCAGTGTCACATGATCCTTCAGAAATCACTATAATATGATGATCTGATGCTCAAGAAACATATCGCTTTATATTCAAACCTTAATACACACACAATTTTAGGGTAAGATTAAAAAAAACAGAAGTTAATACTTTTATTCATCAATAAAATGAATAAACTGGTCAAAAGTGACAGTAAATATTACAAAAGATTATATTTCAAAATAAATCCTGTTCTTTTGAACTTTCTATATTATCAAATAATCCTGAAAAATAAAATATATCATAGTTTCCACAAAAATATGAAGCTGTTTTCAACACTGATAATAATCATAAATGTTTGAGCATCAGATCATCATATTATAGTGATTTCTGAAGGATCATGTGACACTGAAGACTGGAGTAATGATGCTGAAAATTCAGCTTTGATCACAGGAATAAATTACACTTTACTATATATTCACATAGAAAACAGCTGATTTACATTACAATAATATTTCAGAACTTTTACTGTATTTTTAATCAAATAAATGCAGCTTTGTTGAGCAGAAGAGACTCTTTCAGAAACATCTTCATTATTGAAATCTTTTAACTGGTAGTGTATAAACTGTAAAACTTCAAAAAAAACAGAATTTCCCTTTAAACCGTCTCTTGTAAAGTCCTTGAAGACACACATTGTTTATTCATCAGCTCTTTTTCCTGCACGATGTTTCGCATATTTGCTTTTCAGTGGTGAAAACACTCGCAGACGTCCTTAAAACGAGTCAATCGATAGACATTCCTCTCGAATAAAACACTAAATCATCAATGATGAATGAAAGACATTCATATCACGAGCCAGAGAGGGATTTCTCATGTCTTATTTATAAATCGCCCCATAAATATATGTTTGTGCATCAAACGCTGCAGGATCTCTTCTCTTCCGGTGGTTTAGGGAACGAACAGGTGTAGCTCATGATTTAGCATTGCAAATGTGTGTGTTTAGATTGTAAAGTGTTTCTTTCTGAATAATAAATGACACTTTGTAACCTAATGTAATTACATTCAGACATTCAGAAGTGCAAGAACAAATACTTTTGGGGATTTTGTACTAACCAAACATGACTGTTTTCATTATTTATTACAGTAAATGCATGCAAGATCAATATGTAGATATAAATCCTGACCTCAGATCAGCAGATTGACTCAATGCAGCCATCTACTGACACCTACACACTCCTGAACACACTCCTGAACACACTCCTGAACACACACCCAAAACACACACCGAACACACACCCGAACACACACCCGAACACACACCCGAACACACCCGAACACACTCCCGAACACACCCCGAACACACACCCGAACACACACCCGAACACACTCCCGAACACACACACACCGAACACACACCCGAACACACTCCCGAACACACTCCCGAACACACAACCCGAACACACACCCGAAACACACACACCCGAACACACACCCGAACACACACCCGACACACACCCGAACACACACCCGAAACACACTCCGAAACACACCCGAACACACCCGAACACACACCCGAACACACTCCCGAACACACTCCCGAACACACTCCCGAACACACTCCCGAACACACTCCCGAACACACTCCCGAACACACTCCCGAACACACACCCGAACACACACCCGAACACACTCCCGAACACACTCCCGAACACACTCCCGAACACACTCCCGAACACACTCCCGAACACACTCCCGAACACACTCCCGAACACACTCCGAACACACACACGAACACACACCCGAACACGAACACACACCCGAACACACACACCGAACACACACCCGAACACACACCCGAAACACACCTCCCGAACACACTCCCGAACACACTCCCGAACACACTCCCGAACACACTCCCGAACACACACCCGAACACACACCCGAACACACACCCGAACACACTCTCGAACACACTCCCGAACACACACCCGAACACACTCCCGAACACACACCCGAACACACACCAGAACACACACCCGAACACACACCCGAACACACTCCTGAACACACACCTGAACACACACCTGAACACACTCCTGAACACACTCCTGAACACACTCCTGAACACACTCCCGAACACACTCCCGAACACACTCCCGAACACACACCCGAACACACTCCTGAACACACTCCTGAACACACTCCTGAACACACTCCCGAACACACACTCCCAAACACACACTCCCAAACACACACTCCCAAACACACACTCCCGAAACCACACAACCGAACACACTCCCGAACACACACTCCCAAACACACACTCCCAAACACACACTCCCAAACACACACTCCCGAAACCACACAACCGAACACACACCCGAACACACTCCTGAACACACTCCCGAACACACACTCCCGAACACACACTCCCGAACACACACTCCCGAACACACACTCCCGAACACACACTCCCGAACACACACTCCCGAACACACACTCCCGAACACACACACCCGAACACACACCCGAACACACTCCTGAACACACTCCTGAACACACACCTGAACACACACCTGAACACACACCTGAACACACACCTGAACACACTCCAGTCTAATATATTATACATATTAAAGCATTAGTTCAGTTCAGAATTAAAATCTCCTGATAATTTACTCTCCTCCACATCATCCAAGATGTTCATGTCTTTCTCTCTTCAGTGGAAAAGAAATTAAGGTTTTTGAGGAAAACATTCCAGGATTTTCGGGTTGAAGGTTCAGATGTGAGTTTCAGTGCAGCTTCAAAGTCTCGACACGATCCAGCCGAGGAATAAGAGTCTGATCTAGACAAACCAGCGACATTTATAACAAAATACACATTTATATACTTTTAACCACAAACACTCGTCTTCCACTAGCTGTGATGCGACACACATTGCATAATCACTTTGAAAGGTCACGCGTTGTTCCGGGTCAGAAAGGAAAGGAAGGGCGAAAAACTCACTCATTCTCCTCCAACTTAAAAACCTTTTACTTATATAGTTATTTTTGTAAATGGCGTTTGACTTAGTCTTTGCACATTTGCTTTGTAAACACTGCACTCTCAGAAAGAAAAGGTACAAAAGCTGCCAAGTTTCCATCCACTTGTCAATCGAATTATCTGAAGTTTGGTAAAAAAACTCATGCGAATAAAGCTGGTGAAAGTGTGTTTCAATCCAACGGCTTTAAAGCGAATAAAAACCTGTGTGTAATGACGTAACATGCTGTTTTGCGATCAAATTGGTATATTGAATTGATTTGAGACATTTTAAGGTGTTTCCATTCATTTTCGCACAACATTCAAGCAGACATTTGCGAACAAAGTTTTGCTAGACAAAATGGATCGCGCCATAATAACGTTTCCATCAGCGTTTATCGCATAAGCCGTATATCCATCAAGATAAAATCCCATGAGACCGAACGCATTTCATTTGAGTCGATATTCATGACATTCAATCCAATTTTACTGTTTCCATACGGCATTTTTAATTCCATATCACTTAATGCAGATAACAACGTGTGGATGGAAACATAGCTACTGGGACAGTAGCCTTCAAAAGAGTTCTAATATGAACCATTTAGGTACTAATATGTACCTTTGAGGGACTAATATGAAGTCTTTAGGTACAAAAATGTACCTTTTGAAAAGGTACCGCCACAGTGACAGCTTTTGTCTCTTTTTTTCTGAGAGTGTGGGTCTGTTTGACCTCCTATGTCAAGCTTGACCTTTCAACCTGATTACGTAATGTGTGTCGCATCACAGCTAGTGGAAGATGAGCATTTGTGGTTAAACAGTATATAAATGTTTATTTTTATTGTTTTTTTTAATGACTGATGTTTTGTCTAGATAAGACTCTTATTCCTCAGCTGGAATATGTTTTTCACTGCATAAGCTGCACCTTCAAACCCGTTGGACATTAAAGTCACTATATGGAGAAAAATCCTGGAAAATAAAATCATGTTTTCCTCAAAAACCTTAAAGGTCCCATATTGTCAAAACTGATATTTCCTGGCTTTTTTCATGATAACTGAGTCTCGGCTCTATGAAACTACCATATAAGTTTCAAAACAGTGGATCCACAGACACACACACACAGCCTGAGTAAAGAAGCTGTGTCTTTATTTGTTACGTCAGAACTACTTAGTCACCAATGGTGGCTTACTCAGAAAACAACAGGCCAATCAGAAGAGAGGCTTATGAATATTAAGTAGACGGGCCAAACTCGAGCCGTTGTTGGCAGAGCTCCAGAGAAAGGCTGTAAACATATGCTGAGATGCTTTTTGGTATTTATACCGCAAGTATATATTCTTAAGGACATCAAAACCTAAAATAAAACTTCAGAAAGTTGTACAATATGCGACCTTTAAAGGGGGGGGTTGAAATGCTATTTCATGCATAGTGAGTTTTTTACACTGTTAGAGAGTTGGATTCCCATGCTAAACATGGACAAAGTTTAAAAAATTAAGTTGTACGTTTGATTGAGTATTTCTGTTCTCAAAATACTCCTTCCTGGTTGTCACAAGTTTCGGAAAGTTTTTTTCGAGTATGGGCGCGTCTGACGTCAGCTGCGCCGGAATTTCCTTATACGGTCCTGAGGGCACTTCTCTCGAAGGGCGCGCGCGCAGCTGTAGACGATAGCCGTAACCTACGCCCATCAAAGCGCTGTGCATCGGCCAAGCTGCAATTTCACCAAAGAAGTGTGTTTTCGGTTGCCAGGGCAAGACAACACTGCACAGATTCCCAAAGAATCAAGCGTTAAGGGACCAGTGGATGGAGTTTGTTTTTCCAGAACATCAACACAGTTGTAAAAGTGTTCTTGTTTATTCCATGCATTTCGAGGATGATTTTTTGATAAACAAGGCCCAGTTCGAAGCCGGATTTGCTAATTGTTTAGTTCTCAAGGATGGAGCAGTCCAACACTAAAGGTTAACGGTCTTGCGTTGGAACCGCAGGCGGTGAGTAGAACTGCTTCAAATATCTGTGTGTGTCTATCGGCGTGTAACTTAAGCACAGCAAGTACGCTAAACAACATGATCATGTATAGTTAATGTATCTATGGAGCATGCGATGTATGGTGTGTGTTTGTTTAAATACATTTGTTTAGGTGGCTACTGTAGGTGTCTGTTTGTTTATTGTAAAACCAAATCATGTCTTCATAAACCATGAGTAGACACACACAAATGTTCTAAAACTCGCGCATGACATGGACATGGTGTTCTAAAAACGAATCGGTTACCTAACGTAAGCTCGGTTCTCTCTAGATGAGGGAACAATATCTCAGAAAAGATGAATCTTTCCTGTAGCGTAAGCTAGCTTACGCAATACGAGAGAACCTCTCGTAAGAGAACAGGGTGTCACAGCTTCCAGACGCTCTCAACGTAAAAGCTTCGCGTGCTCGTGATTATTAGCTCGTTTATTATTAGCTCCGTTAATTATTTAGCTCCGCCCACACGGCACGCCTCCACCCGCTCGGCTTTTTCCGGAAAGACTCGGTACAGCCTATCTTTCTTTTATAAATATAATAAAACTAAAGACTTTTTGGAGATATGAATGGATGCAATATTACTATATAGGTACTCAAGATTAACATGAGATTGACGGAAACTGAGTGTTTCACCCCCCCTTTAATTTCTTTTCAACTGAAGAAAAAAAAAGACATGAACATCTTGGATGACGTTGGCGTGAGTAAATTATAAATTTTAATTCTGAAGTGAACAAATCTTGTAATTCAACATCTATGAAATCTAAAGGCTTTTAACAGCATTTATCACACACACACCGTCAACAAGCATAACATTCATTCGATTCTGATGCCATCGTTCGCTTTGAAATCACTTCTGTTTTACTTCTGTGCCGTTAATTGTTTTTTCATCCACATCTGAATCTCCTTGATTTCTGCATAATTGCACAGCCTGATTAACACAAGCTCACTGCACTCGTTAATGTGTTGAGCTCGTTTCAGTTAATTGTGCCGTCAGACTGAAGTAGCCGAGCTCCACTTAACACACTTTACCATGTTCAATTCAACAAACTCAAATCACACACAAAATCAGCCCAGAAAACACAACAAAAGTGTGCCGATTCCATTTGGGCCCAATTAACACTGTTTTTAATGAACAAACACACCAGCACATCTTCTAAACGAGTCTGATCTGATTAAACATCACATTTACTCCCGATTTTAAGAAACATCAGAATCAGACATGCACTCTTGCTGAAATCAAGTATTCATTTCTTTCTTAAAAAACACACACTTTTTAAACAGTGTATGTGGTACTTATTAAAAGTAATGTTTTTCATTAAATAGAAGCATGTATTATATTTTATAATTTTCATGCATATGCACTTATATACAGACATACATTTAAAAATATATCCAGGTAAATTTGACTGTTTGTCAGTAAAATGCATATTGTAATGTATTAAAAGTGAACCAATGCTAATGTGTTTACAAAGTAAACAAGGTCAATTTTGATTTAATTTTGACTTTAAAATGTAGAAAACTTCTTGAGCCTCAGACGGCTGTTATCTAACGCTGGATGTTTATTATTAATGAGATTCATGCAGCATGTTCAGATTCAGGTTGAGATGCATCATTTATCACACAGGAGCTCTAATAACACAGAACACTCTCAAACGGCCCGTCACTCACACTCACACACACACACACACACACACACACACACACACACACACACACTGAAGGCCAATTTATACTTCTAAAGCCTGTTTTATGCTTCTGCGTCGAATCGACGGCGTACACGCGCAGAGCCCTATGCGTCGCCGCGAACCCCTCTCCTACCCCTACGCCGTAGCTCGACGTGCACCTCCAAAAAATTGTAACTACGCGTCGATGCGACGCAGACCGCAAGGGCTGTGATTGGTCAGATTCAACCCGATGCAACGCAACCTGACGCAGAACCATAAAACGGCCACGACGCCGTAGGAGTGACGGCGTAAAGGCCAATTTATACTTCTGCGTCGGGTGCGCGCGGTAGGTACGGCGTAGCACACGCACAGACGCGTGCCCTTCGCAGTACCCTTCGCCGTAACCTGACGCGCACCTCCTCAAAAATGTAACTACGCGTCGCGGCGACGCGGACCGCAAGATCTGTGATTGGTCGGCTTGGTAGCATCGCGTTTCCTCCTACGCATTTCCGGCGTGTTTTTCTGCACTGCCCGCCATTTTTAAATTCTAAGTACAGCGAAACTGTTAAAAAAACTAAAAACTTACTGCTTTTCCACCTCGATAAGCTCCAACTCCAATGTGATCCGCTCTCTTTCAATCGCCATTGCTTAGTAGCCTAAACTCAAAACAGTCGCGAGGAATCTTCTTCTTCTCTAGGAACCGCGCGGAATCTAAACACAGTGGAACATTAAAACCCTCCGCCGCCAACTAGTGTTTCGGCGCTGTACTGCAGAGCAACGCAGACCTAAACGCAGAAGTATAAATGCTCACGATGGCATCGCCTACGTGCGTAGCCTACGCCCTACACTACGGCGTACACTCGACGCAGAAGTATAAATTGGCCTTAACCACGGCGTGGAGTTGACGCAGAAGCATAATGAGGCCTTAAGTCGAGTGTATGCCGTAGTGTAGGGCGTAGGCTACGCACGTAGGCGACGCCGTCGTGAGCATTTATACTTCTGCGTTTAGGTCTGCGTTGCTCTGCAGTTCAGCGCCGAAACGCTAGTTGGCGGCGGAGGGTTTTAATGTTCCACTTTTAGATTCCTCGCGACTGTTTTGAGTTTAGGTTACTACAAGCAATGGCGACTGAAAGAGAGCGGATCACGTTGGAGTTGGAGCTTATCGAGGTGGAAAAGCAGTTAATTTTTAGTTTTTTTAACAGTTTCGCTGTACTTAGAATTTAAATGGAAATGCGTAGGAGGAAACGCAATGCTACCAAGCCGACCAATCACAGATCTTGTGGTCCGCGTCGTCGCGACGTGTAGTTACATTTTTGAGGAGTTGCGCGTTATGGCGCTCGCTTTGTATCGTTTGATTCCTAACCAAGCTTAAAGACGTGTTAACGTGCGTGTGGAGAACGTCTGCACGTCTTAACGTCTGCCCGTCTGCACGTCTGCACGTCTGGACGTCTGCACGTCTGCCCGTCTGCACGTCTGGACGTCTGGAGCTCGAGTGGTTCGAACGAAGAATCGATTCGCTCGGGTGGTTCGAACGAAGAATCGATTCGCTCGGGTGGTTCGAACGAAGAATCGATTCCGAGGCTTTGGGAATTGAGAGTAGATTCCAAAGGTTCAAAATGCAAAGGTTGGAATCGATTCCATTAAGGGGAATGATCTCTTACTCGTTGTAGTTTAGGACAAGTAATGAATCTGATTTATGAAATCAATCGACAAAAACAATCAAATTAATTTTTAAGTCATTAAATTCAAGATCACGTAAACTTTTCCCTCCGCTGCGGCTGTCTGTCATTCTCCATTCAGCATCAAACAGCGCGTCGCGTTCGGGTACGACAGTTAACAATGATGAAACTCTCTCCAAGATGATTCAATGTTAATATTATTATACTTGATCTGTAGATAAAGGTCTATGGTTTCGCATAAAATGACTATATTGCTGGACTGTATTGCTGTATCTTAACCATGTTCCTTTCTACCGTGTGTCTGTTAGATCACAACACAGGAGAGCACTATCATTCTTTACGCGCACAGTAACTGAAATTTAAAACTGTTAAAAGAAAAGGCTCAAAAAACAATTGTATAGATAGATGGCAAAAAATGCATCTCAAAATGCATCAGATTGATGCTTTAAAATATGGAATATTAAAAATTTTCTCACGGGGGATATATATATATATATATATATATATATATATAACTTTTTGATGCACCTAAAATATTTTAATACGTTTATATGCTTATATGCTATTATATTGTAGACTATTGAGTGGATAAAATATAGAAATTAATTAAAAGGATTTCTATATTTTATCCACTCAATAGTGTACAAATATAATAGCCATATAAACGTAGCGTAATTATAATAATAAAATATTTTAGGTGCATCAAAAACGTGCTCGCTAAGCAGATAAGCTAATCCAGCACAAATTGGTGCATAAAAGGTCACCAAAATGAAGTATTTGAACCTCATAATTAAATACAAAAGGAGGAAAAAAACACTTTTTGAAAAAAAGAACCCCCCCTTTCAATAGGCTGCTACGGACCTGGAAACAGACTTCTCACCAAAACAATAAGATCCCGTATTATTACTGAAGTGGATAGTCCATCATACAAACTAGACCACAATCCTTTTGCATATAAGCCTGCTACATATTGCCTAGGCCTACTTCATAAAAAAGAGTAACAAAAACGTTTCAATTCCTCCAACAACACAATGATAAAAACAATACATACCAAATAGCAATAAAATATGAAGCCTACATATGTAGAAGGGCTGCACAATATATCGAAATATCGCAAATGTATTTCGCAATATGCATATCGCAACGGCTTGCAATAACTGGTCATGAGTAAAAGACAAGAGAAAATCACTCACTGCTCTTGGCTGAATAACGTTTGTAGCTTTAATAAGAATCAGTATAGGCCTATATTTAATTGATACAGTGAAAACTAATGTTTTTTTGTTTTTGTTTTTTGTTTTTGTTTAACATTTGATTCAGTTTCTGTTGTTAAATATGTAGGATAACCTGAACAAACCCCGTGGTTTATATTGATGTTAAAATAGCGCTTCTTATAAAACACTCTGATGTTCACTTTATAGAAGTTTTCTTGTCACAAAAAGATTGTGAAACACGTAGGCCTACATGGGTTATATAATTTTAAATATAGCCTATTTTAAAGATAATATAGCCTATCGCATTTTCTTCAATATCGTGCAGCCCCATGCACATAGTAATTTCTAAATATGATAATGTTTCAACGTTTCGTTTTGTGTAATAAAGTAGGCTATAGCCTATTAATTTTCTGACAGGCTGAGGGGGAACCAAGACGCGCTTCCCATTTAAAAACAAGTTTCAAGTTACTTTTCACCGTGACTGTCCGCTCAATATCCGCTCTTTGCCAGTTTCACATTTGTTTAAATATTATAATAGGCTTTTGTTGTTTTATTTCATTTATGTTGATTATGAACAGTGAACAGCATAAGAGCAACATCATAGGACGCGAAATATGGCGGGAGACATGCAGTGTTAAAACATGATTTTAAGTTTTGTTTTGTACAAAGACTTTCTTTAAAGTGAATTTCTTTTTTCTATCAATTGCACGAGCTGACGAGCATGCATGGGAATAGGCAATAGTCTATATAATAATAATAATACAAAAAATATATAGTAGAGTGGCAGTGGATGAAATTATATTCTATATATCTATGTTATAAAAAATCGTTCTAACTTCTAGCAAGCTCATTTAAACCGAGTAAATGCCGAAATTAAAGGAACTCGGCCAAACAAATATGAAACTACTAAATATAAATATAAAACCGCCAGTAGATGGCGGCAAGGCACTGTTCTATTGACATTACTGGTTAATGTTCAACCTATTCTTTCAAAAACACAAAGAGATATTTATTATTTTTTATTATAATAATTATTTTATTATTTAATATCCACGCAACTACTCATTTTAGACAATTGCAATTGTTCTGCTGTGGTGCTGTTTGGAACTATTTTTTTATTGTGTGAAATGTCATTAACATATTGTTTATTTACAGGCATTCTGGTTTTCTAATGATTCTTTTTTTAAAGCTAAAGACTGCTAATTACAGAAACATTAAAATAAATATTTACAAATGTGTGTTTTACTTGGTATTTTTTCTCATCTATAACAGTGAATGTATGAGAAAATCAGGAAAAATAGATATCAGGCGTGCAGACGGGCAGACGTGCAGACGGGCAGACGTGCAGACGGGCAGACGTATGCAGACCATAGATGCAGACGGGCAGACGTTAAGACGTAATCCACACGTTTACTTCCATACACTTCTAACGTGACGCCGCCGTGACGTCTGCATAGATCAACAGCTACACGTTATTGACGTGTCTACGTGACGTGATATTTGCGTGTACGTCTCCATATAAAACAAATGGAGACGTACACGCACGTATACACGTGTGTTATCTGTCGTGCTTGTCAGTCTCGTCGCCGAATAAAATATTTGGAACGCCATACGCGTCAGGTTACCGCGAAGGGTACAGCGTATGGTACGCGTCTACGCCGTACCTACTGCGCGCCCGACGCAGAAGTATAAATTGGCCTTAACTCACTCTCACACAGACACACACACACACACACACACACACACACACACACACCACACACACACACACACACACGCACACACTCATACACACATACATAGAGGAACACACTTGCACACACTCACTCACTCTCGCACAGTCACTCACACACTCACTCACTCAATCACTCACTCTCGCACACACTCACGCACGCACGCTCGCTCACTCATATACATACACACACACTCATTCACACACACATACAGACTTATAGACACTCACTCTCACACACACACACTCTCATTCACACACACACACACACACACACACACACACACACACACACACACACACACACACACACACTCACTCACTCACTCACTCAGACTCATTCACTCACTCACACACACTCACACACACTCACACGCACACACATTCGCTCAATCACTCACTCATATAGATACACACACACACACACGCTCATTCACACACACATACAGACTTACAGACACTCACTCTCACACACACACACACACTCTCATTTACACACACACACACACACACACACACACACACACTCCACAAGAAATTAAATCACAGACGTACCAAACAGGCGTCGATGAAACACAAACTTCCCAGCGATGAGTCCAGTGATGATGGCGATGATCCACATCAGGACCTTGAGGACGTTCCAGGCTCCGCCGGGGTATTTGTTCACCACGAAGGAGAAGCAGTTTCCCACCACGATCATGTGCGCCTCGGTCTGGCTGTGCGACACCGGGTCCTCGGCGAACACCAGGAAGTTGCAGAAGGTGACGAGGTAGGCCACGAACACACGGGACCATGGGTGCTGGAAATAATAGCGGAACTTGGAGTAAATCTCCATCCGTCTGAGGAACCCCGAACACCGCCCACCTGAGAGACAGCAGACACACACACTTCAATCTACAGGCCTGCAATTCATATTATAAATCAGCAGAGAACCGGCACTTACTCACCCGCGTCGGTCCAAACCCATATGACTTTCTTTTGTACCGTGAAACAAACAAGAGACACTTTATGATATTTTTATGGTGTTTTTTTGTTTTAGAGCTGTTTGATTTGCTTTCAATGTGAAGAAGCGAGAACATTCAGCGAATCATCTCATTTTGTGTCATCTCATTTTGTTTTGCGTGAGTAAAAGATAAACAAAATGTTCTTTTTTGGATGAAATAATAATGTAGACTGTCTGAATCACAGTGTTCACAAGCGCCAGTCCAAAATAAACACTAATGGATGAATTTCATAAAAACATACAGGTCACATAACATTCAGACAAACATGCAAACAAACATTCAGACAGACAGACAGACATACAGAAAAAAACATTCAGACAAACATTCAGACAAACACTCAGACAGACATTCAGACATACAGAAAAAAACATTCAGACAAACACTCAGACAGACATTCAGACAAACACTCAGACAGACATTCAGACAAACACTGAGACAGACAGAAAAAACATTCAGACAAACACTGAGACAGACAGAAAAAAAACATTCAGACAAACACTCAGACAGACATACAGACAAACATACAGACATTCAGACATTCAGACAGACATACAGGCATTCAGACAAACATTCAGACAGACATACAGACAAACATTCAGACACACTCAGACAGACAGACAAACATACAGACAGACATACAGACATTCAGACAGACATACAGACATTCAGACAGACATACAGACAAACATTCAGACTAGGGTGACCATATTTTGTCCTGAAAAAACAGGACAGTCGGCCCGGCAAACAGATAGGCCTACTCAAATGATACTCGAAGTTTACTCAAAGAAACCTTATTAATTTCAATACATTTAAAGTAGGTTATGCCTCCTCTGTATGGATAGAAATGTGTTATATTGTTATATGAAAACAGGACATGTTGGTCACCCTAATTCAGACAGACATACAGACATTCAGACAGGCATTCAGACAAACATTCAGACAGACATACAGACAAACATACAGACACACTCAGACAGACAGACAAACATACAGACAGCAAAACATACAGACAGACATTCAGACAAACACTCAGACACACTCAGACAGACAGACAAACATACAGACAGACATTCAGACAGACATACAGGCATTCAGACAAACATTCAGACAGACATACAGACACACTCAGACAGACAGACATACATACAGACATTCAGACAGACATACAGGCATTCAGACAAACATTCAGACAGACATACAGACAAACATTCAGACACACTCAGACAGACAAACATACAGACAGACAAACATACAGACAGCAAAACATACAGACAGACATTCAGACAGACATACAGACAAACATACAGACACACTCAGACAGACAGACAAACATTCAGACAGACATACAGGCATTCAGACAAACATTCAGACAGACATACAGACAAACATTCAGACACACTCAGACAGACAGACAAACATACAGACAGACAAACATACAGACAGACAAACATACAGACAGACATTCAGACAGACAAACATTCAGACAAACATTCAGACACACTCAGACAGACAGACAGACAAACATACAGACAGACATTCAGACAGACATACAGACAGACATACAGACAAACATACAGACAAACATTCAGACAAACATTCAGACAAACATTCAGACAAACATTCAGACAAACACGCAGACAAACATTCAGACAAACATTCAGACAAACACGCAGACAGACACACAGACATACATTCAGACAGACAGACATTCAGACAAACACTCAGACATACATACAGACAAACATTCAGACAAACATTTAGACAGACATTCAGACTCAGACAGACAGACAGACAGACAGACAGACAGACAAACATTCAGACAGACACACAGACAGACATTCAGACAAACACGCAGACAGACATTCAGACAGACATTCAGACAGACATTCAGACAAACATTCAGACAGACATACAGACAAACATTCAGACAAACACTCAGACAGACATACAGACAAACATACAGACAAACATACAGACAAACATACAGACAAACACACAGACAGACATTCAGACAAACATTCAAACAGACATTCAGACAAACAAGCAGACAGACATACAGAGACATTCAGACAAACACTCAGACAGACAGACAGACAGACAGACAAACATTCAGACAAACAAGCAGACAGACATTCAGACAGACATTCAGACAAACAAGCAGACAGACAGACATACATTCAGACAGACAGACAGACAGACAGACAGACAGACAGACAGACAGACAAACATTCAGACAAACATATAGACAGACAGACAGACATTCAGACAAACATACAGACAAACATACAGACAGACAGACAGACAGACAGACAGAGACAGACATTCAGACAAACATACAGACATTCAGACAGACAGACAGACAGACAGACATTCAGACAAACATACAGACATTCAGACAGACAGAACAGACAGACAGACAGACAGACAGACAGACAGACAGACAGACAGACAGACAGACAGACAGACAGACAGACAAACATACAGACAAACATACAGACAGACAGACATTCAGACAAACATATAGACAAACATTCAGACAAACATTCAGACAGACATACAGACAGACATACAGACAAACACTCAGACAGGCAGACAAACACTTAGACAGACAGACAGACAGGCAGACATACAGACAAACACTCAGACAGGCAGACAGACAGACAGACAGGCAGACAGACAGGCAGACAGACAGATTAAAACACAGCTAGGTTACAACTTACACAATCATGCAAAAAATCTTTGAGTCTATTTTGATCCTCTTCTCCAATTTGACCAGCATGTATGCAGTTGTAAAGATGAGCTTTTTTCATATCTGATCTAAAGCAAAAGTGAAAAACTTTCTTTCTAGTAAAGACCTTGAAATTGTGATTCATGCACTGATTTCCTCTCGATTGGACGATTGTAACTCTCTGTACGATGGCCTTCCTCAAACTACAGTCTCGGTTACAGAGGATCCAGCATTCAGCAGTCAGATCGAGAACAGAAAGTAAGAAAGGGATCATATCTCCTGTTCTTGCCTCGTTGCATCGGCTAACAATAACATTTAGAGTCGACTTCAAGATCCTTCTTTTTGCATACAAGCCAAGGCTCTACATAGCTCGACCCAGATTATATTTGTGATCTCATTAGCCCATACACAGCCTCTGGGTCACTCAGATCTTGTGATCAGTCACTTTTATCTGTCCCTCGCTCTCTGTGTAAATCTAAAGTCGTCGCCTCAAAGCTCTGGTTTACCTGTAAACATCAGGAGCTCTCCAACTCTGGCTGCTTTTAAATCCAGATTAAAAACATAGTGTTACTCTCTTGCATTCCAGTAATGTTGTGTATGTATCTTAAATTAGTTGGTGTTCTACGTTATATGTATGTATATACACTGAATGATTTTGATACTTGATTTTTATCTCCTTTTTTTCTACTACTTTTCTTTTCTTTTTATTTTATTGATTTATTTGATTGTACTGTAAAGCACTTTGGATCAACTACTGTGGTGTTAAACTTGTGCTCTATAAATAAAACTTCACTTGACAGACAAACAGTCAATCAGACAGACAGACAGACAGAAAAAAAAACATTCAGACAAATACAGACAAACAGACAATTCACACAAACGGTCAATGGCTAAAAATATCTGACATGAGTGTGCCATGATGATGCAAGAGTTCTGGAATAACTGCTGCTCAGAAACCATGTGCTGCTGGACTCATTTAGTGTGTGTGTGTGTGTGTGTGTGTGTGTGTGTGTGTGTGTGTGTGTGTGTGTGTGTGTGTGTGTGTGTGTGTGTGTGTGTCCAAATCTCCCCACATACATAGGCCTATTAAAACCTGAAATTATATAGTGTGGATGGTTTCGTAAAGGGATATAAATAAAAATATAATGTCTATAAATATATTTCAGTAAATAATATAGCTACTATTCTCTATCTATCTATATGTGGTTTGGTTATGTTTACATTCATGGATTCTTGTGCAACGCTGAAACTCTTCCCTTAAACAAAAATCACATGTCAAAACAATCAATCTCAGCAAGAAATAAATAGACACGTATGATATCTTTGCATGACGCGTGCACATAATATATGCAATGAATAAAGCAATATGCGCGTGAGCGGATGTTTGTGGATGATTGCAAATGGGAGCCGCTCATTAAAGCACGTGCGTCGGGATCAAAGCAGGAGCAACACACCGTTCCAGCATGTTCCATGAGCGACACACACACACACACACACACACACACACCGACAGATGATCATAACACATGTAAAGAGGCTTACGCAGACAGTCGTGCGGAGATTCAGATTCAGATCCCATCGCCATATCAGCGCTTATCTCCCGATCAGTGATGATGATGATGATGATGATGATGATGATAATCCTCCGCGCGCCGCTCATTCAACGCGTCTGATTTCACGCGCGTCATTCAAAGCGTCCGCGCGCCACATGCGATTACAGAAGAAACAAAATAGTCATCATCAGCAAAACACACAGACCACAGCATGTAGACATCTCTCTCTCTCTCGCTCGCTCTCTCTCTAATAATATTATTCTCAATAATATTAATAAATAACTAAATTGGTAATATTTGCAACAATTATATATTATATATATATATATATATATATATATATATATATATATATATATATATATATATATATATATTTACAGTGAATCTGTATTGTATAAAGCGCTATATAAATAAATGTGTGTATTTATTTACATTTTGAGAGGGCAATTTTCGAATAAATATAAAAGACTATTAATATTTAGAAAATATTATAGTTCTAAATGTAGGCTACTGACAGTATTGGATTAAAACAAAAAGCCTGAACTAAATTGAGCTGAATAATGACTCTGTTGTCTTCTATAAAGCTGCTTTACAGAAGTTTCAAATGGTTCTTTTTTTTCCCATTCTTTTTTGTTTATTATTTAAATACAACGACACAATATGCATTTCAGATGTTATAGTATACAAGGATACGAAAACAAAAACGAAATAGCTATATACAAAGAAGTGTTAAAAGAACATTTCTAAAATTAGTATTTGTACACAAAAAATGAGAAGCGAAAATGCTGTCTGCGCATGCGCAATGCGGAGGGAGGGTTGACGCGTCAGATACACGTGACGTCACCGCTGGTCTGCTTCCTTCTTCCGGGATTGAGAGTCTCCAAACATCATCCGCCGAGTGAAATAATGTCTCATCAAACGGGTATTCAGGGTAAGAGTGATATATTTTTATGATTTATAAATCTGAATCTGTATGATGACAATGCATGAGCGGCGACAGACTCACTTAGCGTCGAGATTATTTTAGAGAAATCAATGAAAATGTGAATATACCGCGTTTGTCAGCAAGCAGTGGTTTCCCTCAGATCTCAGCGTTATGAATAATATCATATTGATTATTTATTTATCGTATGAGTGTTTAAAGATGTGCAGAGTTTTGCTTTAGTGATCACGAGCACGGGCAACGCCTTCAGCGCGCGCTCACGCGCCATATGCAGCCTATAATAATATCATCATACTGTAATTTATATGAGCATACTGTAATATATAATAATATATCACCATCATACTGTAGTTTATATCACCATACTGTAATATATATCATTATACTGCAGTTTATATCACCATACTGTAATATCATTATGATAATGTAATATACATCCTTATCACACTTACTGTGGAAACCCATTCCTCCACATCAGGAAATAAAACATCCTTGTGTAAATCATAACTATGACATAAAAACACATAACTATGACATAAAAACACATGATTATGACAAAAAGGCATAATTATGACATGCAAAGTCATATTTATGAGATGAAAACTCAAAATTATGACTTACTAAGTCATATTTTAAATATGAAGTCAAAATGATGACATTAAAAGTAATATTTATGAGAAAAAAAGTTTAAATTATGACAGTAAGTAATTTATTAGCTTAAGTCAACATATAACAGTAATTTTTATGAGAAAAAAAAGTCAATTAGGACATAAAAAGTCATAATTATGAGATGAAAAGTAAAAAATATGACATTAAAATTCATAATTATGGCATAAAAAGCCAAAACATTCTACGTCATAGGCTAATTATCGAAATTATGACATAAGAATTCACAATTCTGACACAAAAGTCAAAATTAGGGCATACACTAACTCATAATTGTGAGATGAAAAGTCATAATTATGACAAAAAATCTATAAAAGTATGTCAATCATCATCACTATTATTATTATTATGCAGTTTATATGAAATAATGATCAGCCACATTGTCTGAAAACACACGTTCTGACTAATAAAGATTGTCACTGTGTCGTTCAGTTTAAACACTGGTTTGTTTTCATGGTTCCTTCATTGACAGTGTTGCTACAGTCCTCAGAATAATATGAATATGAATATGAATATGTAGCTGACGGTGTGTGTCTCGTCCTGCAGCGGCTGAAGAGCTGAAGGATGTTTTCGGCAGCGCCAGGAACGGACAGTACAGACTCCTGAAGATCGTGATTGAAAATGGTATAATCATAAACACTTCGATATTCCTATATTATTCCGATATTCCCTTCGATTGTGTGTGTGTGTGTGTGTGTGTGTGTGTGTGTGTGTGTGTGTGTGTTTCAGGACATCGGGACGACAGCGCACTAGTCACTAGTCTCTCTCTGTACTGATAAAACACTGTCAAAATTATTCCAGTTTGCATGGATATGCGGAAATGACTAAATATTCTGTATTATGAATTTTTAAAGCCGGACGAGTAATTTGATGAGGTCCATATGTAAAATAAGACTATACGCCTGAGCACATATATATCACACACACACACACACACACCTATAGACTAAACACGTAATACGCATGTACGCCATCAGCGTTTCACAGATTCACGTTTTTGAGGTTTACTTGGAGATGATCACGTTTTATTATTAAAATTATTCAAAACTTGCACCTTGAACCGGTTGCA
>CM070842.1:30417037-30522810 GCA_036326025.1 Chrosomus eos
TGGCCTTTACTGCAGATGTCTGATCATGTTTCCTCTTCCTCTGGTCACCAGTGTTCATTTACTCCATGCCGGGATACAGCTGCGGGATCCGAGAGCGGATGCTCTACTCCAGCTGTAAGAACCCTCTGCTGGAGATGGTGGAGCACACACTGCAGATGGAGGTGGAGAAGAAGGTGCGTTTCACTCCTTCCGTAAAGATATTCTGTCGTTCAAAAAATATCATTTGTATTATTTGCATTTTATTTATTTTTCAAATTGAAATCGTATTGTAAAGTGATTACAAAATTATTTATTATATTAGAAATATGTTGTGTTTTTTTTAAAGTATCCTAAAATAGTTTTAATCCTAGTTATACAACAAATTATGTATTCATATTTAATTTTTTTTTATTTTTTGTTGATTTTACTTATTTTATTTCTTATATTAAGAATATTAGTTTATACAACTATTTTTATTCCTAATATAAGAAATAAAATAAGTAAAATCAAAAAAAAAAAAAAAAATATATATATATATATATATATATATATATATATATATATATATATATATATATATATATATATATATATATATATATTAGTAATTCAAATTATATTAAAATGAATTTACACAATAAAAAATTTAAAATTATTTTAGGATCAGTTTAATACATAATATAATATTAAAATGATCCTAAAATAATTGTAAAAAATTTAAATAATTCTAACATGATTTCATTCCTAATTAAATTAGGAATAAAAATAATATATTTCTATTATTTAAAATAATTTTTATAGTCATTTCTTTTTTAATCCTAATTACATTTATAAGGATTAAAAATAGTTCCTTTATTTTAAATTATTATTTTTATATATTGTATTTTATTTGTATTTTAATTCCAATTTTTATTTATTTAAAATTCTAAACAACCCCATCTAAATATTTCCGTGATCTAAAAATGTGCGCTAAACTGTTACGCGTGTTTCTCTCCCGCAGTTGGAGATCGATAACGGGGACGAGCTGACGGCTGATTTCCTGTACGACGAGGTTCATCCGAAGCAACACGCGCACAAGCAGGCCTTCGCTAAACCGCGTGGGCCGCCGGGCCGGAGAGGCGAGCGCAGGATCACACGGCCCACCGACGACTAGCCTAGCGTTAGCAGGAACCCTAGAGGCCACCAAGCTGTCGAGCGCGTCCTTCCCACAATCCCCTGCAGGAAGCATGTGCTGAACTATGCACCATAACACAAACGCCCATCATGAAGTGTGCTTCAACTCAACGGCGACTTTCATATTAAAACGAACAAATAATTATTTAAAAAAAGTGATCAATCTTTTGGGATTTTAAATGGTGCCAAATTCACAATTGCAGTTACTGAAACGAAAAGACCGCCATTCCTTTTATCGAGTCTTATTTTGTTACATGTCTTTTTTACCAAACACGAGTCACATGTTAATCACAGCTCACGTCTGACGGATCGAACCGAACTCACGTCACAAACTTTTTTTACCGCATTCACATTTTTTGATATGATCGTGTTTTGTTCTCATGTTCCAGGATGCTCATTTTTCTATGCAATTTTGTTTGAACATGTTTTTGTCTCTTGTGTTTCCGCATCAGGACACACAGAATTATTCAGTTGAAAGTATGTTAAAAGGGAAGACGGGAGTGTGTGTGTGTGTGTGTGTGTGTGTGTGTGTGTGTGTGTGTGTGTGTGTGTGTGTGTGTGTGTGTGTGTGTGAGGTCAGAACTAGCGCAGGTCATGTTGAGTATCTACTGTCGTTTGGCAAACCACTGTTGAACATCTGTACTGACGCAGACGCTTTGGCGTTTCACATGTAGCCTGTCTGTGTTCAGACGTCTCAAATACTTGTTTTTTTTAGAGAAAAATAAAGTATTTAAATCATTGAATGGACTGTCCTTTATTACCTCACACTCGGGGTCATGGAGCGTTTGCTCTGTAAATGTTGATTTACCTCAAGCGGATCATCCGGAGCTCTGGGAAAGTTTGAGATGAAGATCTTCCAGCTCAGAGAGAACCTGACCATTCAAAAATCATACTTTATACACACATTTATGGTATTTAAACATTATACATTTACATAAGCATTACAATTTAACTGGAAAAACACATACACTCTCACAGACACACACACACACTCAGACACTGGCTCACACACTGATACACACAAAAACACTCACTCAGACACGTACACTGACACACACTCAGGCAAAAATACTCAGACACACACACACTTGTGTGATTGCGGGTCTTCTGTTCTTCTTCTCACACATACCCCTTTTCCACCAAAAAAAGAACTGGTTCGGAACTGGTGCTGGTTCAAAGTTGGTTCGGAGTTGGTTCAACTTGCGATCCTTCTCAGAACCTGTTTGTTTTTCCACTGACTAAAGCGCCCAGCGAACGACGTCGTTACGTCACTGTGTACGTCGCCATACGTCTTAGCTAGAAACGCTTGCAAGTACAACATTACTTTGGGATTATCTCTAACTCGTGTACCAAGACGGCTTTAAACACAATTGAAATATGTAAGTCTTTTAATCTTTTCCTTTGATATGTAATCTTTTATGATATGTTATGTACCCATGTCTTATGTCTTTTTTTCTTTCCATTTATTTGTTCTATATTGTGACTGTTTTCTTCTTTGCTTACATAATGTTTTCAATAAAAAATAAAACATTCTCCTGGCTTTGCGATCCTATATTATGGTCAGAAAAGATGTTTAGAACACATCTAAACCCACCCCCAGCCCCCGACGTAAGCATGACGCGGTAAAAGAACGGTTCTAGTCCAGCAAAGAGTTGGTACCGCTTTGGAACCAGTTTTCCTGGCCGAGAACCGGTTCTTTGGCTGTCGAAGCACAAAGAACTGGTTCGCGCGCAGGCACCGGCTCCGAACCGGCTCTCAAAATGCTTCGGTGGAAAAGGGGCTAGAGACATTGAGACGCCACGTCATACATCACACACACACACACCTGTGTGATGGTGGGTCTTCTGTTCTTCTTCTCACACAGACACACTCATGCGCACACCACACACACACACCTGTGTGATGGTGGGTCTTCTGTTCTTCTTCTCACACAGACACTGAGACGCCACGTCATACATCTTCTCCACCTCCTCCATCTGCCATCCCTCCATCTTACTATCAATAAAGTCCTGCAGAGAGACCTCGTCATCATCGATCTCATCCTTCATCTCCATCTGAAACACACACACACACACACACACACGTGACTGAGCTGCACAGACAGAAGAGGAGAGTTTGAGAAGATCTGAACGTTCACACACACACACACACACACACACACACCAGTAGTTTAGGATCACGGCTTTCATCCACCGGAGGAAGACCAGACAAAATCTCCAGCAACACCTGTAAGAAGAACACAGAATATAACTCATGTTCCTGGTGATCTTGAATCAGAATAATTCTTAGGTTATGACTGTAACCTCGGTTCCCTGAAGAGGGGTCGATTGACGCTGAGGGACGCTTCAGGTAATGACGTCTTGAAGCACATGTGAAATCAGTCCAATGATGTGAGGGAACGTCACGAACCAGGGAACTATAAACCCGAATGGAAGAACGCGATATAGAGAGCCTAAGCCCCTCCCCTTCCGGTCGATCTCCATGGGACGTTATTTCGGAAAAATATTGTATGGTAGTCAATGGCGAGAGACAACAAATATTTGGATCACGTTTGAATTGTGCCCTGAATTACACATATGATGTTTGTCAATTTAAAAGACACATTTTAAAGTCAAGAAAGTTACAGTTTGATATAAAACTGTTGAGGTATAAGACAAACCCAAAAGGCGCGCATGTGACGTCATACCTTTTCTCTCAATGAATGAAGCTAACTTTACTGAAGCCGACTTTACTGAAGCCGACTTTACTGAAGCCGACTTTACTGAAGCCGACTTTACTGAAGCTAATAACTCTACTGAAGCTAACTTTACTGAAGCTAACTTTACTGAAACTAACTTTACTGAAGCTAATAACTCTACTGAAGCTAACTTTACTGAAGCTGACTTTACTGAAGCTGACTTTACTGAAGCTAACTTTACTTAAGCCGACTTTACTGAAGCCGACTTTACTGAAGCCGACTATACTGAAGCCGACTTTACTGAAGCCGACTTTACTGAAGCCGACTTTACTGAAGCTAACTTTACTGAAGCCGACTTTACTGAAGCTGACTTTACTGAAGCCAACTTTACTGAAGCCAACTTTGCTGAAGCTGACTTTACTGAAGCCAACTTTGCTGAAGCTAACTTTTACTGAAGCTAACTTTACTGAAGCTAACTTTGCTGAAGCTGACTTTACTGAAGCCGACTTTACTGAGGCTAACTTTACTGAAGCTGACTTTACTGAAGCTGACTTTACTGAAGCTGACTTTACTGAAGCTAACTTTCCTGAAGCTAACTTTCCTGAAGCTAACTTTACTGAAGCTGACTTTTACTGAAGCTAAGTTTACTGAAGCTAACTTTGCTGAAGCTAACTTTACTGAAGCTGACTTTACTGAAGCTAACTTTGCTGAAGCTAACTTTGCTGAAGCTAACTTTACTGAAGCTGACTTTACTGAAGCTGACTTTACTGAAGCCGACTTTACTGAAGCCAACTTTGCTGAAGCTAACTTTTACTGAAGCTAACTTTACTGAAGCTAACTTTGCTGAAGCTGACTTTTACTGAAGCTAACTTTACTGAAGCTAACTTTGCTGAAGCTAACTTTACTGAAGCTGACTTTACTGAAGCTGACTTTACTGAAGCCGACTTTACTGAAGCCAACTTTGCTGAAGCTAACTTTTACTGAAGCTAACTTTACTGAAGCTAACTTTGCTGAAGCTGACTTTACTGAAGCCGACTTTACTGAAGCTAACTTTACTGAAGCTGACTTTACTGAAGCTAACTTTACTGAAGCTGACTTTTACTGAAGCTAACTTTACTGAAGCTAACTTTGCTGAAGCTAACTTTACTGAAGCTGACTTTACTGAAGCTAACTTTGCTGAAGCTAACTTTTACTGAAGCTAACTTTACTGAAGCTATCTTTGCTGAAGCTATCTTTACTGAAGCTAACTTTGCTGAAGCTAACTTTTACTGAAGCTAACTTTACTGAAGCTAACTTTACTGAAGCTGACTTTACTGAAGCTAACTTTGCTGAAGCTAACTTTTACTGAAGCTAACTTTACTGAAGCTAACTTTACTGAAGCTGACTTTACTGAAGCTAACTTTGCTGAAGCTAACTTTTACTGAAGCTAACTTTACTGAAGCTAACTTTACTGAAGCTAACTTTTACTGAAGCTAACTTTACTGAAGCTAACTTTTACTGAAGCTAACTTTACTGAAGCTAACTTTACTGAAGCTCACTTTACTAAAGCTAACTTTTACTGAAGCTAACTTTACGCTAACTTTACTGAAGCTAACTTTGCTGAAGCTAACTTTACTGAAGCTGACTTTACTGAAGCTAATGTCTGTCATGTTTCTATAGTCTAACGTTATAATCGTAGCGTTACGCCGTCATGCCTGTTTGTTTTGTACTGACTTTACTGAAGCTAACTTTACTGAAGCTAACTTTACTGAAGCTAACTTTTACTGAAGCTAACGTTACTGAAGCTGACTTTACTGAAGCCGACTTTACTGAAGCCGACTTTACTGAGGCTAACTTTACTGAAGCTGACTTTACTGAAGCTGACTTTACTGAAGCTAACTTTCCTGAAGCTAACTTTACTGAAGCTGACTTTACTGAAGCTAACTTTACTGAAGCTGACTTTTACTGAAGCTAACTTTACTGAAGCTAACTCTGCTGAAGCTAACTTTACTGAAGCTAACTTTTACTGAAGCTAACTTTTTCTGAAGCTGACTTTACTGAAGCTAGCTTTACTGAAGTTGACTTTACTGAAGCTAACTTTGCTGAAGCTAACTTTACTGAAGCTCACTTTACTGAAGTTGACTTTACTGAAGCTAACTTTTACTGAAGCTAACTTTATGCTAACTTTACTGAAGCTAACTTTGCTGAAGCTAACTTTACGCTAACTTTACTGAAGCTAATGTCTGTCATGTTTCTATAGTCTAACGTTATAATCGTAGCGTTACGCCGTCATGCCTGTGTGTTTTGTACCAGACTGCACACACATACACACACACACAAGCTTGTTGACGTACATAGAGACGAGATATGTAGTTCATTGAGCGATTTTCACATAAAACTAAATATTACTCTTCTGTTTTATGACAAACTGAGACTTTCCTGACTTTCATAATTATCTTTTAAATTGACAAACTTCATATGTGCAATTCAGGGCACTGTTTAGACGGGATAAAAAGATAAATTGTCTCTCGCCATTGACTACCATACATATTTTTTATCCGAAATAAGGTCCCATGAGCCGCAAGCGGAGGGGAGGGGCTTAGGCTCTCTATAGTTCCCTGGTTCGTGACGTCACCCGCCTCTGACGTTCTGACACACCATTGGACTGATTTTACATGTGCTTGAAGACGTCATCACGCGAAGCGTTCCCTTAGCGTCAATCGACGCAGCGCTAGTTCCCCTGAGAGGGAACTTCCTCTCGCAGCATCTCTTCTTTTCTCTGATGATGTGGGCGGGGCTACAACCTGTCACTCACATGAGATCAGCCAATAGCAAACCACAACCATCCAATCAATTCCCCACAGACAAAATCAAGCCCGCCCACATTTGTTCTTGTTCCAGAAGCGTTTCGCTTGGATATACGGCACTATAGGGGAAAAAACAAGAAAAACGGACTGTAAAAATAAACGCACCACGCCGAAGCTGAAGACATCTGATTTAGGAGTGATCTCTCCTCTCAGCGCCTCCTGAGCCATGTACGCCGTAGTTCCCACAATCCTCCCTGTCATGACCGTCGAGCACGACTGTTTGGCGGAAGCTCGCGTCAACCCGAAGTCGGAGATCTTCGCAACCCAGCCTTCATCCAACAAGATGTTCCCGCTGTCGAACAGATGAAATAATTCTGTAAGTTACTCTGGATTCAAACCCACAGACAATATAGGTTTTTAAATTCTCTTCTGCTCACCAAAGCTGCTTTTATTTGATCAAAAATACAGTAAAAATTGTGAAATATTACTATGATTTAGAATAGCTGTTTTCTATGTGAATACATAGTAAAGTGTAATTTATTCCTGTGATCGAAGCTGAATTTTCAGCATCATTACTCCAGTCTTCAGTGTCACATGATCCTTCAGAAATCACTATAATATGATGATTTGATGCTCAACAAACATTTATGATTATTAATAGTGTTGAAAACATTAATATTTTTGTGGAAACTGTGACATTTTATTTTTCACGATTCTTTGATGAATAGAAACATTTTAAAAACATCCGGAACTTATTGTTAATTTATCAAGACACTAATGTACACTGTATGTTTTACATACTAAAGCAGAAAGCAGCTTAGATTAGAGCTAAAGAAACAAACGTGGCTCACCTCTTGACGTCTCTGTGGATGTGGTTGTTCTGGTGCAGGAACTGCAGACCTCGAGCCGATCCTGCGCTGACCCAACATCTGCTCCGCCAGGAGAGAGGAGAAGAGCCGTCCACACACGCCAGCCGGTCCAGCAGCGAGCCGAGGGGCATGAAGGAGTACACCACACACATGTGCTGCCCGTCACTGGAGAACCCCACCATCTCCACCAGATTCTCATGCTTCAGACTGAGTGAAGAGAGAGGGGGGAGAGAGAGAGGAGAGGGGGGGGGGGGGGGGGGGGGGGGGGGGGGGGGGGGGGGGGGGGGGGGGGAGGGGGGGGGGGGGAGGAGGAGAGGGAGGGGGGGGGGGGGGAGAGGAGGGGGGGGGGAGAGAGGGAGGGGGAGAGGAGAGGGAGAGAGGGAGAGAGAGAGAGGAGAGGAGAGAGAGAGAGAGAGAGAGAGAGAGAGAGAGAGAGGGAGAGGAGAGAGAGAGAGAGGAGAGAGAGGAGAGGAGGAGAGAGAGAGGAGAGAGAGTGCTTATATCAACCCACCACCACAGGAGATCACATAAACACATTTATTATGCTTCCGCCACAATCCTGTATGGAGTTTGTCACTTTGGGATTGTTTTCCCTGCGAAGGATTCATGCATTTATTATTTTTGTGCCGATGCTTATGTCCAAAGCGACTTAAATGAGGAATAAAACAAATTCATATTCAATAATATAAATTCAATCTAAAAACTGCTGAATCAATGAAAGATGAAATGAGTAGACTTGAATTTTTTGTTCTCACTATACATTTATTCATATAAAATAAATTTATGTGTGTGTGTGTGTGTGTGTGTGTGTGTGTGTGTGTGTGTGTGTGCGTGCGTGCGTGCGTGCGTGCGTGCGTGCGTGCGTGCGTGCGTGTGTGTGTGTGTGAGTATATAAGTATAAAATAATATGTATTTATAAATATCTTATATAATACATAATGTCTTATATATAAACAAATTACATATAAATATAATAAACATTTTACATATAATAAATATGGTTAAAGAATATATATATATGTTTAATTATTTATAAATGGATTATTATTTAATAAAATTATATTCAAATATGTTAAATCCATAGTTTTCATAATGTAATTACAAAATGTATATATGTATAATATGTGTGTATATATATATATATATATATATATATATATATATAATAAATAATAAAATTATATATATTATATATATATATATTTTTTTTTTAAATATAATTTTGATTATTAGATTATTTATAAGACATTTAATATATATATAAAACAATGTTTGATTATTTATAAATAGATTTTATATTACATAATATTTTATAATAATAAAATAACATAAAAATACAGTAAATCCATAGTTTTTTCATAATGTAATTAAAATATATAATTTTATAATTATTTCAAAATATATACAGTATTTGTACCTCCTGAGAGTTTGAATCTCTTGATTAAACTGAGTCTTCAGGTCTTCGGATGAGCCGTCGTCCATCTAGAACAGAACAAACGTTACCATCATGAGTCAACTTTCACTCAACTGCAGAAGTAAAATGGGTTGCAAACACACAGAACATGTTGATGTTATAGTTGTGTGGTATTTGGCAGATCTACTGAGCTCAAACTCACAGGATTGAGCTTCTTCACAGCTACATAAGTGTCTCCCATCCGGCCTCTGAAGACGACGCCGAACCCGCCGGAGCCGAGCCGACAGCCTCCGTCCACTAGGGGGCGATCGTCCCAATTGCTCGTGATGACCGTCAGCTCGCGGTGAGAGAACGTGTGGAAGCCTGCGTGAGAGAGGGGTTTGAGGGGCTGATGGGTAACGGATGTCTGATGTGATTATATAAAGACCTTCAGAGCTGCTCCATGTGTTCTCCTCGGGTCCGGTGCTGCTGTCCGGCTCCATCACACGCGTCTCCTGCTGAACGGGGTTAGTGCCCTCGGGACGGGCAGACAGGCGAAGCACTTCTTCAGACACCCCAGATGAGCCTGGTTTCAAAAGTGTTTATTATAAATGATTTATAGGTGCACATCATCATTATTGTGTTAATAATGATGAATGAGAATAAGTTCCTCTTGCAGCATCTCTTCTCTGATGATGTGGGCGGGGCTATAACCTGTCACTCACATGAGATCAGCCAATAGCAAACCACAACCATCCAATCAATTCCCCACAGACAAAATCAAGCCCCGCCCACATTTTGTCTTGTACCAGAAGCGTTTAACTAGGACATACAGCACAATAGAGAAGAAAAGACGAGCACAACTTCCCTTTCATGCTTACTTTAATACATCTACGTCTACAGATAAAGCATATTTTTCTGATGATTTAAAGGGGACCTATTACCTTACCTATTATGTTTAAACATGGTGTTTAAACATAAATGTGTGTCGGGAGTATGTGTACACAACCACCCTATACTGGTAAAAATACACCCAGTCCTCTTTATTTAATCCTCATGAATCATAAGCAGTGTCTCAGAACAAGCCGTTTGCAGTTTTTATGCAATTTGACATCACATATGCTTAAGCCCCGCCCATGACTGCTGATTAACTCCACACTATTAGCATAGACTCCGCCCATGACTGCTGACGTACTCCACCCTATTAGCATAGGCTCCGCCCACGACAGCTGACAGACTCCGCCCTATTAGCATAGACTCCGCCCACAACTGCTGATGGGATCCGCCCTATTAGCATAGGCTCCGCCCACGACAGCTGACAGACTCCGCCCTATTAGCATAGACCCCACCCTCAGTGAGCTGTAAAAGCAGCGTTCGAGTAAGAAATGTATTATTAAAGCTACTAAAGTTATTGTTGTTGTAGGTACTGTATATTACGCTGCTTTCACTTTAATACACAGGTCTAATATACACATGCGATTTCTTTCCCTACTGTTTACGTTCACAGACATAACCGACTGTGTTTATATGAACTTTGTCCGTCTGACATCCAGCTTTCTGTGCTCGTGATTCGAGCTGTGGCTTGGAAAACAGTATATATGAAGTTTAGACTGATATGACTTTAAAACGAATACAGATAATAAACTTTCATGATGATGAAGAGCGTGACGGCGACACTTGAGCATGAAGGCGATAGAGATGATAATAGAAACCAAACAGATGCGTTATTTTTCGGCAGAGTATGGAGGCACGAGCTGTAAAGGCTCCGCCCTCTTCTGGAAAGGGGGCGGAGCAGCAGCAGCTCATTTGCATTTAAAGATACATGCACAAGAACAGCATTTTTTTCTTCCACTCAATTAATGGGCATTTAAACCAAATCATCTGTGGGTGTTTTGAGCTGAAACTTCACAGATACATTCTGGGGACACCTAAGACATAATACATCTTGCGAAAAGTGGCATAATAGATCCCCTTTAAAGGTGCCATATGTAAAAATTGAGGTAAAAATATCCAAAAAATGAGCTACACGCATCAAAAGAATGAGAGGAAATAAGTGCAATGATGTCATTAAAAAATTGACAAGTTATAGTGCTGCCGAGATATAAACCTAAATTAGCATGCTAAATTACTAGCGCCGGCCCGACAGGTGTCGTAATACCAGTTTCGGTCATGGGAGGCGGTATGCGGGCAACATACATAACCACCAGCAAAACTGCAACACACGAATAACTCGCACTGCTTGTATCTCTTTAATCTCTAAAAATCTCCAAATGCTCCACGTGAAACTGCGGTCTTACTATCGTGTCAATTGATTTGATAAATATGCGCGAGGGAGAGAGAGCAGGACCGCGCTCGTGTTGTTTGAAGACGTGAGAGTGCGCGCGCGCGGCCGGGGCTCTCTCTCTCTCTCTCTCTCTCTCTCTCTCTCTGTCTCTCTCTCTCTCTCTCTCTCTCTCTCTCTCTCTCTCTCTGCTCGTAACACGCCCTGTCAAGCGCAGCGGCAGCAGTCATTCTAGTCTACATCCCTCACCGATCAAAATAGGCTTTGGCGGGACAAAGTGGACTATTTGACGGTTTTAGAAGATTAACAACCTGAAACTAAAAAACAGACTAGAGTAGACAAACTTTCTAGAGGTATTCAGTCCCCATCTGGTATGGAATATGTGGAGTATGAATTGAATTTTTGACATATGGCACCTTTAAAGACCCACTCCGCTGAAAATAATGTTTTTCTAGGTGTTAACGTGTTCTTGTGGCATTATTCTGATGTTAGAGGACATATATTGAGAAAAATAAGCTCAAAGTTGTATTTCTGAGTATTTCTACATTCAAATGGCTGTGAATCAGTAGCAGACACTAAAATGCCGGCTAAAATAGACTGGAGTTGTGACGTAGTAACTCCACTGGGCGGCGCCACAAGCTCATACTCCCCTCCGCCCGCGCCCGCACAGGTTCTGAGGAGTAGAGAAGACGATGGCGGATCGACAGCTATGTGCGGTAGCGGGTTGCAATGCTAAGAGGAGAGATAGATAGTGGTATTAGCTTTCATGCTTTACCAAAACATGTTGCTGTGAGAGATAGATAGATTACGTTCCTTGGTCACGGCAATGTTAAAAACCACACATCGGTTTGCGGTCAGCACTTCACAGAAGACTGTTTCACCAACTGGCAGGAGAAAAAAATGGGCTTCGTCAGTAAATTGTTTTTGAAGCCGGATGCAGTGCCTTCCATCAAGACCATCAACTGGACAGCCTGTGTCTTTACCGGTAAGTTTATTTTTTTCTGTCGGGAGCTAGTTCAACGATCCCGCCTGTTTGCTAGCTCTCCGTGCCAACGGCTCCGCCCACAACGCAGATCGGGGCGAATTGCTAATGAGCTACTGTCGCTCTGCTGAAGCGAAGTTCCAGAAAACGGCACAGGTTTTATGATTTTGGCTAAAAATGGCATAATCATAATTTTAAGACCACTGGGAATGTTTAAAAATAGCTCAAAATATGATCGGAGTGGGACTTTAAGCATTTTTCAATGTTAAAATGTGGAGAATTTTTTTTTAGCTTGAATCACGAAAGGGTAGAGGGAGTGTGTTTTGGAACGAAAACACAGATTTCAAACATATCGGGATTAATCAGTCCCTCCAGAAAAACGCCATTATTCGATCGCATAATTCAATGCATAATCAGCCAAAGTCCGCATATTTATGTGAGGGCATTTTTTTAAATAGGCTGCACTTTTGCCGCATAAATTGCAGATTTCTGCACAAAATATGCATGATTTCATAATCCCCGCATTTTCGTTGCAAAAAAGTCACATATATCTTAGCAGAAAGTTGAGAAATGTTGCGTTTGCGTCACACAAGAGCCGCCGTTTTCCCTGTTGCCATGGGAACGTTATGAAGTGACGTAATTACGCGGCGTGAACATCATCGAAAAGCTGTAAAACAGGAAGCACACTTTTTATTTTGTTATATTTTATTTCTACAGAAGGTGTAGCATATTCCTTTTGTAAAGCTCCAGAACTTGTTTGACTCATCAATGTTTTGTAAGTTTGATGTGTTTATTAAGATCTGAAATAAAACAAGATGAACTGAAATATTCCAGCACTTTCTGTGATGTAGTGTGCTTGCTTATCATAGGAAGTAATAAGAAATGCCTCTTTACAGCAGGTGTGCCCAACCCTGCTCCTGGCGATCGACTGTCCTGCACAGTTTATCTCTAACCCTGATCAAACACACCTGCCTTTAATTTTCAAGTACTCCTGAATACCTTAATTTGGTTGTTAAGACCTTAATTGAAGACCTTCAGGTGTGTTTGATTAGGGTTGGAGATGAACTGTGCAGGACAGTCGATCGCCAGGAGCAGGGTTGGGCACACCTGCTTTACAGTAAGGCAGATCTGAAATAAAACAAGATGAACTGAAATATTCCAGCACTTTCTGTGATGTAGTGTGCTTGCTTATCATAGGAAGTAATAAGAAATGACTCTTTACAGTAAGGTAGTAGCCTAGTGAGAACAGGGAACAGGGGAATCACTTTCTCTCTTTCATCAAACCGCAGTTTTTGCAAGTTTGCATAAATATCCAGTAGCACCTCAATGCAGTAAATGAGATCCACAGGGAGGAGTCGGATCATGATCCAAGGGGTGGAGATGGGTAGGATTAGGGGTGGGTTTAGGGATCAGGGGGCGGAGTTGGGTAGGTTTAGGTATATGTAAGGTGGGAGGAGTTGGATCTGGTTTTTATGTTCCGCAGTGAGGACCATCTCTAAATATCCCGCATATTCCATCGCATTTTTTAAGAAAACGTGCCGCCTATTTAAGGATTTTTGCCCGCAACTATCACAAAAAAACTCTGCATTTTTCTGGAAGGACTGATTAATGTAGACGCAGCCTGAGATTCTCAGGTGATGGCGGTCAGAACACCTGCTTCAGTGTGGCAGATCTGGTCTTCTGGCAGCAGGACACTGACGGCGGCGAACAGCTGGTGTCGGATCAGAATCTCCACCAGATCTCCGACGCTGCAGTTTGTGGTTCCCCAGTCGAACAGCATCTCCATCGTGGGACTCTTTCCCTGGAGAACTGCTGCTTCAAACCTCCTGAAACCAGACGCCACACATAGCAACCATACAGAACATCTTAGCAACTGCATAGCAACCATACAGAACATCTCAGCAACTGCATAGCAACCATACAGAACATCTCAGCAACTGCATAACAACCATACAGAACATCTCAGCAACTGCATAGCAACCATCTCAAACACCCCAGTACTGTAGCGGTGAGTTTTGAACAGGTGAATAACATCAGTGTTGAAATTGTTAACTAAAACTATAAAATAAAAATTGTTTTTTTTTTTAGTAATTGAAATTAAGAACAATGGCTGAATGGATGGACAGAACAATGGATGGATGGAATGACGGATAGAAGGATGGATGGATAGAACAATGGATTAATGGATAGAGCGATAGATAGACAGACATACAGATAGATCATGAAACATAATATTAAATAAACTAAAATTAAAATAAAAAATATAACAATAAAATCTAAATAAAAATATACACACACACAATTATATACTATATATATATATATATATATATATATATATATATATATATATATATATATATCACATCACTATTATATTTCATTTTAGATTTTGTAATATCCAGTTTAATTTATTTTTAGGGCAAACCCAACATGAAGAGTTTCTCTTTAAAGGTTGTGTGTGTGTGTGTGTGTGTGTGTGTGTGTGTGTGTGTGTGTGTGTGTGTGTGTGTGTGTGTGTGTGTGTGTGTGTGTGTGTGTGTGTGTGTGTGTGTGTGTGTGTGTGTGTGTGTGTGTGTGTGTGTCGCCAGAGAACTGGCCCCGACTGAGCCTGGGTTCTCCCAAGGTTTTTTTCTCCATTGGGTCACTTGATGGAGTTTTTCGGTTCCTTGCCACTGTTGCATTTGGCTTGCTCAGTTGGGGATATTCAAATTAATTAACCAATCATTAATACCATTGATCAGCTCTACCAAACGTGGATGTCTTTTTTTCAGTAATAAACAAACATTGTTAAGTTGTTTTGATTGATACTGTGAAGAAGCTTTGATACAATCTGTATTGTTAAAAGCGCTATATAAATATATTTGACTTGACTTGACTTGTCTTGACTTGGGGTGTGTGTGTGTGTGTGTGTGTGTGTGTGTGTGTGTGTGTGTGTGTGTGTGTGTGTGTGTGTGTGTGTGTGTGTGTGTGTGTGTGTGTGTGTGTGTGTGTGTGTGTGTGTGTGTGTGTGTGTGATGATGATGATGTACCGGATGTGCAGCTGAGAGTATCTGGGTTCTCCGGAGGTTCCTCTGATGTCCATTATGACGCTCCTCCAGTTCTCCTGCGGGTCCAGCAGGTCAGATAAAGCCCTCAGTGTGGAGAACCGGAGCTTCCGAACCGGCGTGGCCCGCGTGACGTCACACATGCCGAACCGAACCGGGGTTACTCTTCATAAACACGCGCAGAATCTCTCCGGAAGGGTTCACACACATTAACGGCTTTTCTTGTGTTTTCAGAAATTGAGTAACTTCCTTGATCTGTTGTCATTTCCCTTTCCTACAACATCCGCTTTAAACCGAAACTAAATCAGATTACACGCTAATAAAAGGTGTAAACAGGAATCTCCACGCTTCACCTGCGTATAAAAGTCAGTTTTTTACACAAAAAGCGAGTTTTTACCTTAGAGATTATAAAACACAATGAACTATGAGACAAACTTGCAGAAAAAAACTATGAGACAAACTAGCAGTTCTGCAGAGAAACACCCGTTTCTCAATACCAAGTAGGCTACGCAAACTTCGGACTTGCGTCCTTGGTAGTTCGGACTTGCAAGTTCGACTCGGGAGAACGAACTCCCGAGGACGAGAGGTAGCGAGTCCAGTTATTCTGCAAATGGAACAGTGCGTTCTTGCTCGCGTCACTCAGCTCGCTCTGGCTACTCCGCTTATCTCTCTATGTATATTTTAGGCAACCATAAAACGAAATATTTTATAAAACACCACTCAAAAATATTAAACATATTAATGGCCACACAAATCTGGTTCAGGCTACGCGTACATTTGATTGTCTTTCAGGGGCGGACTGGCCATCTGTGTGATCTGGAGAATCACAGAACGGCCGGTACTCCAGGACGGCCGGCGGGCCGACCCACACCCACCACCCGCCACACACGCAGTCACAGACATCCCAAGTCTCCCGGAAATTCCGGGAGTCTCCCGCATATTGATAGCGGCTCCCTGCGTCCCGCAAATTAGTTAAAATCTCCCGGAATCTAGAGCGAGCAAGAGCGCGCATGCGTAGCGCGCGCAGAGAGAAGGAGCGAGCAAGAGACCTTGCGCTAGTGTGCGCGCATAGAAATCATATAAAGACTAGAAGCCCTATTGGCCGCTGGAAACCGAGAAATACGGCCGCCATCTTGAACCGGTCGTATTCCTAGTTTCGTTGCGTGGCAGCAGATAAGATGCCAGAGCATTGTGGAGCATTTTCCTGTTCTAATCGCCGGACCATCGAAAATAGGGCTTTTCACAAGTAAGTCTTAACATTACCGTACTATTGGTTGTATTTTGTGAATAGAATATTACCAGGTAATGAGAATGAGCAAGGATATTTGCTATTACTGTACTGAAATCGTTGTGAAATGCTGTTTACTGCATCAGCCGGTGTTCACCCGGCATGGAGAGAGGTGGGATAACTGTTAAAGTAATTAAGAGCTTCTAGGTTGTCAGATAAGCATTCAACTGCCCTGTTGTATAGGTTATTTATTTGTGTTTGCGCACATGATATCAGGAAGCAATGTTACACGCATGACAGCGATGCTTATTTGAGTTACCCCTCCAACTTCTAGTTTTATTGATAACCTATATCTTATCATATGCGATTTGGCTATTGATATTACAGAAGTCCTGTGGTAAAACATCCACACACATCCCACATCCACATAAAAAATGTAACGTTATAGGCTTAATGTTGTCCGAATTTAATTTTTAGAAATTACTGATTCAAACACGTTGAAAAGCTTTCTCACTTTTTATTACAGGTGGCTGCATCCGGTGGATTCGGAAACTGCGTTATGTGAGAGAGAGAGAGAGAGAGAGAGAGAGAGAGAGAGAGAGAGAGAGAGAGAGAGAGAGAGAGAGAGAGAGAGAGAGAGAGAGAGGAGAGAGAGAGAGAGAAAGTGTTTGTGTGTCGGTTCGTGTGTCGGTTCGTGTGTGTGCAACTATCTGTTTCTGCTTCTTTATTATATTTATAGTCTGTGATTTATAAAATAGCCTACATTATATCCTTCATCACACATATTGTGTCTGGTCACTTTATAGATATAGGTATTTTATATATTGGACATATTTATATTTATACTATTTCTCTTTTACTGTATTCTGTTTTTATTCAGAGCCTTGCAACGAAATCTCGCTCAACTGTATATTGTGAATGTAGGCCTACTGTTGAATGACAATAAAGTCTGTCTAAGTCTATAGGAGAATATTATATTACTGTTAAGCCTAATATGGATATTAAAATACGCCGAACCATGTTTCCTGTATCATAGCTACATGAATGACCTTTGCAGCAAAAAAAAACCGCGTGAAAATCAGTTCAGTATTCAGTGAGATATGATTAATTTAATGCGCTGACAGCTCATTGCACCTGCCAAACAGATTACACTGAGCGGAGCGGATGACCGGTTTAAGATGGCGGCTCCAATTCTCGTCCGTGCCAATAGGCAGTAGCGGTCGATAGGGCGTCTACCTATATGATGTCTATGTGTGCGCGCGCGTGTGTGTGTGTGTGTGTGTGTGTGTGTGTGTGTGTGTGTGTGTGTGTGTGTGTGTGTGTGTGTGTGTGTGCTAGTGTGCGCGTGTGCCTCACGAAGCGCATCTAAGGACCCAACCAATCAATTGACAGTGCGGACGGGTTTTTATCTCTACTCCCGAATTAATCAGAAATTACTTTTAAAGTTACTTGCTAGGGATGATGTTAGGAAGTGATATTCAGCTTGCTACATTTTTAATGATTACAGTAGTTAAAACAGCTAAACTTCAACATTTAAGCTGTAAAATACCACATGCAGTAGCTAATATTAAGAAATATATTGTGCTTTTACTTTTAAAAATGTTGGTAACGTTACAGTTAATGCTTACAAACATTGACGATTTTGAATACAGAAGTTACATTTGTAATGGTGTATTTTCATTTAGATGTGGTATTATTATTTGTGCAGTAGCTAAGATTAATTACTGCATAAATTAATTAAGATTATTAAGTAATAAATTCATTTTAAGACAGCATGGGATAGATTGTATAATATGCTGTTAACTATAATTATAACGGCTCCTGAATGTTTTTTCCAGACCAGAAAAAACCACGCTTCAACTGATGCCTTCGATGTCTTCTATATTTAATTTCTTCTTCTTAAGAATCAGGACAATCAACATCACAAACATCAAATGGACACCGTGAAAAAACTGAAAATAAACCAAATTTACAATCAAATTTGTGATGAAGTGATTTTGCCATGACGTTGTTCGATATAAAGCTTATTAAATTCAAATCAATACACATAAACAATAACCAAGATATATGCAAACATACCGTGTGCCTTTCAATCAGGATTCAGGAGACATTAGTAGACATTTTCTGATCAAAAACTCTTCTCAATTTTACACCTCTCAATTCGTGTGCGACACCTCATGTCTCTCAGTTTCTTCTCTGAGTTCACGCAAATAATCAAATCACATGACCAGTACGTCTTACATCACTTATTTTCTCCAGTAGGTGTCACTATTGCAAAACTATAATGCAAATCAAATACAATTCCCAAATAAAAATTAAACAATATTTATAAAACAAACAAACAAAAATCTTTCAAACGATGATAATTATTCAGCAAGAAAATTATCTTATCTGCGACAGCTACACTGCCACCAAAATTACAAGGATTTATGTCAGTAATATTTTTATCAAATTAAATGAATCCTGGAATTTTCCTATAAGCTGTTACTAACTTTCATTCATCTTTCAACACTTTCACAACCCGTGTTATTTACCCTTATTTGAATTGAACTATTTTAGATGTCAAAAATTAGTCTAATCCCATTTTGAGGTTTCACTCATAGTTTAAGAGTTGTTTTCAACTATTACTACTAATTTTTGGATTGGACGCTCCAAAAGGGATATGTGTGTCAATCGCTCACCCTTTTTTCCTAACTTACTTTGTCCCATCTGGACTTTAACCTTTCGCACTAACCCATCATCGTCTACACTTGTCTCAACGACTCTAGCTAGCCTCCATTCACTTCTGGGAACATTGTCCTCTTTGAGAATTACTACATCTCCAACATGAACATTTCTTCTAGGCGTGTGCCATTGCTGTCTGAGGCTTACATTGGCCAGGTATTCTTTGCGCCATCTGCTCCAAAACTGTTCCGACAAGTACTGCACTCTCCTCCATCTTTTCCTAGCGTACAAATCTTCACGGACAAATTTGCCAGGAGGAGGAAGAGGCACTGAGGTCTTCATCGTGAGCAGATGATTAGGCGTCAAAGGCTCAACACTCTTTGGGTCATTTATTGTGTTAGTGGTAAGCGGACGACTATTTACAATTGACATTGCCTCGTAGAAAAATGTCCTTAATGAAGTGTCATCCAGTCTTCCTTTAGCTTGTGCCAGAACAGCGTTCATCACACTCCTAACAGTCCTTATTTGGCGTTCCCACACACCTCCCATGTGGCTTGCCTCAGGAACATTCATAAGGAAGTCACATTGTTTGCTTGCAAGATAAGTAGAGATCCTTTCTTGGTCCAGATCCTTCAAACCTTTCTCCAGCTCATTCTTAGCCCCCACGAAATTCGTGCCTTGGTCGGATCTGATCTGTCGCACGGCTCCTCTGATTGCTATGAAACACCTCAAGGCATTCAGAAATGCATCGGTGGAAAGATCTTCTAGCATCTCTAAATGTACAGCCCTGGAGCTCATGCACGTAAACAACAGTCCATACCTCTTGAATTCCTTCCGACCTTGTTTTGTGTAGAAGGGGCCGAAACAGTCGATACCAGAATACGAGAATGGAGGTGAGGGTTCCACTCGGTCAGCTGGAAGGTCAGCCATACGTTGTTCTTCGACTGATCTACGCAGCTTTCTGCAAGTAACACAATTTTTGATGTTCTTAGCCACTACATTCCTTGCACCTAATATCCAATATCCATTGGCTCTGAGCTCATTCAAGGTTTGACCTCGGCCTTGATGTTGAGTTTTCTTGTGACAATGGTCAAGTATTAGTTGTGTGACAATTCCTTCCTTAGGAAGAATTACTGGATGTTTCAACTCAAATGCTGCGTTAGACTTACTTAATCGTCCTCCAATCCTAAGCAGTTCAGTCTGGAGGATGGGATCAAGTTGGTATAACTTGTTACTCTTTGGCAGCTTAGCAGGGTTTTGACTAAGCAATTTCAGTTCTTCTTCAAAGGCTTCTCTTTGTGCTGCCTTAATGAGCACAAGAGCTGCTTTCTGTTTCTCCTCTACACTAATGGACCCTGACTTGTCTTTGTTTACCAGTCTTTTGATCCTAGCTATAGTATGGAGAGCTGTATTCCAATCTGAGAATCTTGAGAGTCTTTCAAGAAAGCTACCTCTTACACAGGCATCTGTTTTCAGGACCTTTACCTCAGGGTCACCTACAAGAAGCACTGGGGATTTTTCATGAGTGCTAATCTCCCGTTCCCATAAGAACTTGGGACCTATCAACCAACTTGAGTCTATCAGGTCTGCCACCTTGAGACCCCTTGACGCACAGTCTGCAGGATTTTGACTTGTTTCCACATAGAACCATTTTCTTGGATCTGTAGAGTCTCTTATCTTCTGTACACGATTAGCTACAAAGACATGAAAGCGCCGGGCTTCGTTCTTGATATACCCTAGCACTACCTGGGAATCAGTCCAGAAAAACTCCTCATTTACCTTCAGATCAAGCTCTTCCTTAAGAACATGACTTACTGCTGCAGAAACTGTGGCTGCGGTCAGCTCAAGGCGTGGTATGCTGAAAACCTTCGTAGGGGCTACTCTGGCCTTACCCATGACCAGTGCACAATGTACTTGTTCATCAGCAACAATCCTGATGTATGAACACTGCCCATAACCCTCACAGCTAGCATCTGAAAAATGATGCAGCTCTATTTTCTGAATTCTACCTATATTTCCAGGAATTAAGCATCTTGGTATTTTAACCCTTTGGAGATTCTCCAAGTCATGGATCCATGTATCCCACTTTGGCTTCAGATCAGAGGGAAGAGGTTCATCCCATCCTACCCCTCGTTTGCACATCTCCTGGAGCACTCTCTTCCCATTCAAGATATAGGGAGCGAGAAAACCTAATGGGTCATACACACTTGCGACAACTGACAGAATTCCTCGCCGAGTGGCAGCCTTTTCATTAAGGTCAACTTTGAAAGAGAATGTATCAGTCTCTATGTTCCACTTTACTCCCAGTACACTCTGCATTGGAAGCTCATTGTAGTTTAGATCTACATCCTTCATTGCACTGGCACGTTCGCTCTCTGGAATTGCACTCAAGACTTCTCTGCTATTGGACACAAACTTGTGCAAACGCAGTTTTCCCTTAGCCAAGGTTTCTTGCGCTTCACTAACCAACTTATTGGCCTTCTCGATGGAATCAACGCTGACAAGTCCATCATCCACATAGAAATTTTTGCGAATGAAGCTCGCTGCCAGTGGGTAGTCTTTTTCATATTTGCTGGCAAGATATTTCATGCCGTAGTTCGCACAACCCGGAGAGGATGCAGCTCCAAAAATATGCACTCGCATGCGGTATTCCTTGGGTTCCCTTTCAGTGTTCCCTTCTTCCCACCATAGGAATCTCAGGAAATCACGATCATCTGGACTGACGTGAAAGCGGTGGAACATCTTCTCCACATCACAAGCAATCGCAATCTGATGCTCACGAAATCTGCACAAAACTCCAGTTAGAGCATTTGTTAAGTCTGGACCTGTGAATAAGTGGTCATTTAGAGATGTACCTTGAAATTTGGCTGAGCAGTCAAATACCACTCTTATTTTTTCTGGCTTCCGGGGATGGTATACCCCATGGTGCGGAATGTACCATGCATTGCCTTCTTTTGGTGTGACATCTGCTTCTTCAGCATCACCATCTCTAAAGACACCATCCATAAATCTCACATAGTCTTCTCTGTACTCGGGATTTCTCTCCAGTTTTCTTTTCAAAGGTTTCAAACGAACCGTAGCAAGCTGCTTATTGTTCGGTAATTGAGGACGCTCTCTGAAAGGTAAGGGCATTTCCACATGTCCTTCTTTGTTGTGTTGAGTCATTTCATCCAACTGTTGAAGAAATTGAATGTCCTCCTGAGATATTGTCTTTTCTCTTGAGTCTGTATCCCGAAAATCTGCTTCTAACGTCCTGATTACCGCAGCAGGTGTGATTGCTGGGAGTTCCTTCACAGAAATGCGATGACAGAACACCGCTACATTTCTAGAGCAAGTATGCGGTGTTATGGATCCCACTATACTCCAGCCTAAGTCCGTTTTGACTGCGTATGGTTCGTGATCCTTCCCTGATATCACTTGGGTTGGCTTCAGAGCCCTTGGACAATCAAAGCCAATTAGAAGCCCTACAGGACAATTCAACAAATCTGGCATCTTGTCTGCAACGCTGAGCAGATGCATCCATTTCTGAGCCTTTTTACAAGTAGGAATGCTATCTCGTTCCAAGGGAATGTATTCTCGAGTGTATACGGGTGGCAACTCGATGTACTCTTGGAGACTATAACCTCTCACTCTTAGTCCAACTGCTCTCTGACAATTCTCTATTGAAGCTCTATCAGTCATTGTGGACAGCTTTAATTTCACGGGTTCTGTGTTTGCTTGTAGTTTATCACAGATGTCTTGATTGATAAATGTATTACTGCTCTGCGTGTCCAGCAATGCGTAGGCTAAAATTTCTTTGCTGTCCTTTGTAGCACAAGAGAGCCATACTGGAACAATCATCGAAGTGTGATTACCATTATCCATCTCCACACTGCATAAGCTAGTGGAAGCCCTTTCATCAGGTGAAGCTTCTGGCTTTCCTACTTGAGAGCGATCTTCATGAAGTGGAGAGGGGTGACTCTGTCTGCAGATGTTGCAAGTAGCTCGCTTTCTACAGTTTTTAGAGACATGGCCGACTCTGAGACAACCAAAGCACATCTTGTTGTTGATGACAAACCTTTTCTTCTCCTCAAGAGGCATTGCCGCAAACCTTTCACATTTGTATATAAAATGATTTTGCTGACAGCAGACACATTCTATTTGTCTCTTATCCTGAGTGACAGAAGGGTTTAGTTTGAAGCCTTTCTCCCTTTCCAATGCACTCCTTGCAATGGGTTTAACATTTTGTGTCAGAGCACTGGCCTTGAGACGTTTCTGCTCCTTGCCAGACTTTTCTTCTGCATGTTTTAAAGCAAGTAGAGAGGAAACAGGATTACATGCAATACGTGCCTCCTCTGCCACAAAGTCTGAAAACTCAGTGAAGCTTGGGTATGGCTTCTCTTCATCTAATGCTTTAGTGACATACCTATTCCAGCGAGTTGTTATCCAGTCAGGAAGTTTCTGAAGCAATTTCTGGTTTTCTTCACAATCGTCCAAAACCCTCAAACCATGTACATGAGGCATTGCATTTTTGCAAGAGATGAGGAAATCACTAAACTCCCTTAATTTCAGTGATTCTTTGGGTCCAAGTTTTGGCCAGTTATTTAGCTTTGTTCTAAACGCTCTTTGAACTACAAAGGGGTGTCCATAACGTTTGTTCAGGGCATCCCAAGCTTGTGTGTATGCATCCTCATCACTCCCATAAAATGTTCCCTCTAGTACACTAAGCGCATCTCCACTTATATACCTCTTCAGATAGAACAACCGATGTCCTGGGCTTGAACAGTTTGTTTCGATCAAAGCTTTAAAGCAGGTGCACCATTCAGTGAACTTGAGTGGGTCACCTGTAAACGTGAATGGCTCTGGAGCTGGAAGTTTAGTCATTGCCAGGGATTATTTTAGTGCTTTCACTAACAAGACCTCATCTACTCTTTTCTCTAGCTCATTTTCAGAGCAAGGTTGAGCTAAAGTTTCTTGGGAAACCTTGATGCATGAAGAGTTTTTGTGGTGCAGTGGAAGCTGACTTGGAGGCATAGTGCTTCTTTCTTTAGCATCTCCTATTTCAGCGTTCAATCTTGATTCCTCTTCTGCATACACAATGTACTCAGCTTCCATTACTTCAAGATCCCTTTGCTCCTCCAGCATTTTTAACCTCTCTTGTTGGGCTAGTACCTCTTTTCTTTGAGCTGAGATTTCTTTTTCTCTCTTTAGTTCAGCACGTTTCGCAGCTAAGCGTGCCGCTGCTTCTGCCCTTTTTGCTGACACATGACTTCCCTGCTGACTATCTCTTTCAGCTCTCGACACAGTTGATCCATAAACTGACCTGGCGTCATCTCTTTGCAGTAACTGAAGGAGTGTTTCTTTTACAGCTTCAGCATCAAACTCCTTTGTGCCAACTTCTGCGCAACGTCCTTTCAGTAGTGCAGTTATTTCACTAGTAACTGAAGTGCAGCTATCCATTCTCCTTCTTATATCTTGAGATGGGACGTTCAGTGCACGAATACTCTCATATATTTGTTTTAACTCTGCTTCGCGTTTCTCTGCCGTCACCATCATATCATCTAACTCGGTTTTAGAGCACTCTTCTTTCAGTTTAGATCTGATAAATTGAGCTTCAGCTTTAAAGTTTAAGTATGTGAACATAAACTTCCGTTCTCTTTTTGCCAACTCGTCACATCTAAACTCAAGCATTTTTTCTGTTGGACGCCTTTCTCTTTCTGATCGCCTAACTTCTTGCTCAAATTGTGATGATGATTCCTGTAATCTCGTCTTATTAACTTCCAGATCTGCATTAATTTCAGCTAAGCGTTCTTCATATTTTTCTCTATCAGAGGCATCAATTTCCGTTTCTAATTTCCCTTCTAATTGTGCCTTTTCTTCTTCAAGAGCTTGAACCACTTGGTCTAAGACACAAATGTCTGATCTATTTTGATCCATGTCTGTAACTTGCTGTAAACCACACTATTAATAAGCTTTAAACACTGATAACAAGCTATAATACCATGTGGAAATTGCACAATGTCAATTATTAAACAAGTTACACACTTCTATCAGTTTAGAAAATTATCAAATGCAAATATTTGTTTCAATCATTTGCACAATTTCAACTAGAATAAATGTTAAGGCAACCAAAAAATGAAATTTCAAGTTGAAAAGATACAGTCTGACCTGCAAATCCAAAGGTAGCAACTCTTATTGACAACTAGATTGTCCGAAAACATCGCAACGTTGCCGCCTTGTGGCTGTCCGTCGTCACTGCAGCAATATCTTCTTGCGTTACACTTCAGCACGGCAAGGAATGCAGTCACGCGAAACGCAATAGTGTTTCAATGCGACGAAATCGCGTTGCTCTGTTGAATGGCGACGTCTTCGCTTTCACCAATGGCTGTAGTGCTCTACTGTGGTCGACTGGAGTAGGCGCTTCCCATCGAGGTCTGGCGATCTTTCCTTTTCCACGATGAACTCTTGCACTCTTCCAGGCAGGGTAAATGCACGTTTTTTCACTATAACGGCTCCTGAATGTTTTTTCCAGACCAGAAAAAACCACGCTTCAACTGATGCCTTCGATGTCTTCTATATTTAATTTCTTCTTCTTAAGAATCAGGACAATCAACATCACAAACATCAAATGGACACCGTGAAAAAACTGAAAATAAACCAAATTTACAATCAAATTTGTGATGAAGTGATTTTGCCATGACGTTGTTCGATATAAAGCTTATTAAATTCAAATCAATACACATAAACAATAACCAAGATATATGCAAACATACCGTGTGCCTTTCAATCAGGATTCAGGAGACATTAGTAGACATTTTCTGATCAAAAACTCTTCTCAATTTTACACCTCTCAATTCGTGTGCGACACCTCATGTCTCTCAGTTTCTTCTCTGAGTTCACGCAAATAATCAAATCACATGACCAGTACGTCTTACATCACTTATTTTCTCCAGTAGGTGTCACTATTGCAAAACTATAATGCAAATCAAATACAATTCCCAAATAAAAATTAAACAATATTTATAAAACAAACAAACAAAAATCTTTCAAACGATGATAATTATTCAGCAAGAAAATTATCTTATCTGCGACAGCTACAATAATTTTATCATAAGACCACAATTAAAGTCTTGTGACACTCATGCCAGGCGGCAGGCGTTATTGTTGTTGTTGAGTTTCCGCGCGCCGATTGCTTTGGGCCGGGCATAGTCAAAGTCCAGGGCCGTTTTTTAGTCCCAGTCCGTCCCTGTCTTCACTGCATTTATAACACGAAATATAAAACGCAACCCTTCTTTTTTTGTTTCCATTTTTAAAAAAATGAATCATTAAAACGGACATTTAAAAAACAGACAGGGTTGTTTCATTTTATTTTATTATACATGTTCATACAGTGAAGACAATGTAAAATAAATATTACAAATATTCGAATTATTTTAAAATATATTAAATAAAATTACACAACCCTGTTTCTTTTTGTTAAATGTCAGTTTTAATGATCAATCCAGTATAAAAGTAGCCTAAAGGCTATAAGAAGCTATATAACGAGAAATAAAGCAAACGATTCAGTCAAACATAAGTCAGCTCTCTAATAGTGCTACAAAGTTAAAGTTAAATAGCCTAAATATATAAAGTTATGAAACTTCACTTAGCCCTCAGCCAAAACAAATTGCCATGGAACAAACTATAGATTACAAACTTTATATTAATCTATATAGATGAATTGTTTAACCACTAGACTAGAGACATCAGAGCCAGCGGCAAACATCAAAGCACAAGCCGAGGAAAAGCTGTTGCAGTCGGTGTTAATGAGCGCTGAAAGCCCGCTGATTGCCTGGATCTCACAACTCCGAAAACGTCAGATATATAGATTTTTCAAATGGGCGCTATCTTTATAAATAAACCACAGATTTGAGCTTTAAACAACTACATTCTTGACTGAAACACTCTTAAAATTGCATTTCGGGACACAATAACAGTAGTATTTTGATATTACGCGGGTTTTCTCCTCTGCTATTGACGCTTGCTGGTTGGTGCGAGATGCATCTGTCTGTCAGAGTCCGCACAAGTCACCTCTCGATGCATCCTCGGTAAACGGGGCGGATCAAGAACACATCCGGGGATTTGAACTGTTCTTGGCTAGATGTGAACTTTGAATTGGGACAGTACTTGGGCAGCGACTGATGACGTTTCACAAGTCCACAAGAACACAAGTACAGACAGAACGCATATTGACAGTTCTTCATGAGAACACGGAAGTGAAAGGAAGTTCAGTGCTTTTGATGATCGAGGTGTCATTTCAGAGGAGGACAAAGAAACATCTGCATATACTGTCATAATTCAAGGTAAGTTAGGAAACTTACTGATCAAATTTTCAAGTTTCATGTTTCCAGTGATCACAAAAGATTCATGCAGCTCAACTAATAGAGCTGTAATCCACATAGCAAACAGACTTGGCCCAAATGTGGCCTCATCATGGCACTGCTGGCGTGTTGCCGGCACTGGCATGCATCATGTCAGCCAACTGTGGGCCAAGTGTGGCAATGATGGCACTGCGTGCGTGACGGCAGACAACTTTTGGGCCGTTTGTGGATTGGAGGTGTGTGGCCCAGATCATGTCATCCAGGTGTGGGCCAAATGTGGCAATGATGGCACACAACATTTGGGCCGATTGTGCATGGGAGGTGTGTGGCCCAGGGCCGGGTTTCCCGATAACGATGTATCTTTAGCTCTTAAGAGCGCTCTCTACGTGCAAGGTTACGAACGCTCGCGGCAATTCCACGTGTGTTTCCCAAAAGTGCACTTAACATGAACGCGCGAGAACGCGCTCTACGTGCTACTTAAGCATCGCTGTCCGTTCGCGAAGTGCTGAAATATAACCTTATATGGAACCATATTCTGAACGTTTAACCTAAAAATCGTCATTTGTTGTGGATTAGAAATCAAGACAAGTCTAAAGCATCTATCTGGCGGAGGCACTGACAAAATGGCTGAAAAAAAACAAACAAGAGAAGATACCTTTAAAAAAGGTCAAATTAATGTCATTTTAGATAGAGCGAAACAAAGACTTTATTTAAAGGACACCATACAAATAAGGAAAAAAAAAAACATCAGGGAGGACATTGCAAACTAACTGCAACCAGCGGCGTTCAAAGATCAGGGAAGGAGGTCCGCAAAGTAGTACACGGCTGGTTTTCGTGCACGTCAGCAAGTCATTGACAATTTTTTTTTAAATTCATCCCTATTTTGCCCAGTTTTTAAAACATGATTCCCACATTACTTCGTTTATGATTTTTTTTTCATTCATTTAATTTAGATGTGTATTTCTATTTTTTCTTCCCTTTTTAATAATTTCATTTAAAACAATTTCAAAATTCATTTAAACAAAACATAGGTACAATAATAAAGTGTACAATAAAGTACAATCAAAACCTTACATTATACTCACGTTGCACTGTAATCTGTTAAATGTAGATAAAAGTGTAATCTGCCGGTTGTCCTGCAGGTGACCTCATAGATCTGTCTTCTTACGATGCACTTGGGGATGTACGATTACTCCAGAGCACTCGTAGTTCTACGAAGATTTTCAAGTGCTACTTAAGTTATGATGCTTTTGGGAAACAGACCATAATATTAAGATCAGTCGTACGATCGTTTTTACGATCAACTTAGGCTTACGATGCTTTTGGGAAACGCAGCCCTGATCAGTGTAGCGATTATGGGCCATACTCTGTGTAGCCTACTGGACAATTATAAGCCTGCGATATTTTCAGGGCAAGATTATCACCGCCCCCCCCCCCCTCCCCCTTCTGAAAAAGATGTAACGATTTTAATAATTAATAGCCTAATAATATTAATTGACTTAGAAATGAGTCAGTGAAAAAAATATATGTCCAACTGTTTAAAAAATGATTAATAATGAATAAATATAGTATTTAGTTTTCAGCAATGTTCACAAAATTCAGTAATCATAAAAAAAATTACTAACATGATAATTTAGTTTTTAAGTTAAAAAAGTATTATTATTTATTTGAATTTGTTTTTATAAATTTGTAATAAAAAAAAAACTAATCCACATCCAAGTCTAAGTTTTCCATAGTTTTTATTTTAAGTACCACAAAATCATGTTAAAAATGTAATATCCATGGTTCGAATTACGTGGGAGCCAGTGGGAGCTGAGCTCCCATAGAGAGAGTATGAGCTCCCATGAAAGCACTCGTACACCTGTGGGGGGGTCTCTAAAAATCATCAGCAGCACCATTATTTTAAATTACAAATAAAGCACGTTTTCCTTCAATATATCGAGGCATATTTGTTAACCCTTTCGCACGTACGATCGCGGTGTGATCAGTCTTGGCTGGTCCCTGGAGCATACGATCACAGCGGTGTGATTAGAACGGTCAGTGTATCACGTGATCAACTGTTAAATTCAAACGTGCTTTCACGCGTTGGCTGGCGCTGAGCCAGAGACGGGCGCACGGTGCGGTCATATATCACAACTATTCAGTGTTTTCAACCACATAATGTTTATTTTAGGTTTTAGACATTTAAATACACATAAGTACTAGCAAAAAATGTATTTGGGGGGATGCTAGGTATACTAGTCCCAATCAATATTTTAAGATGACAAAATGTTACCGAACTCCTTACAGGGTTTTTCCTGCATATAGAATTACGTGGCAGCCTCCGTCAAATTTTGTGCCGCCTCCCACAAAACTTGGATAGAATGTCACAGGCATATACACTTTTTACACCCTGATTGTTCTGTTGCGGGTTATAAACCGTAGTTTGCCGATAGTGCTGCGCGCGGATCATAATCCGCGGGTCGGGCGAGCCAAATAATAAAAACATTAGTCCTACATTCAAATGAATCGAGGGTGGATGACAGACAAATCATAATGTGTTGTTTTTAATAAAAACACGGAACTCTCGTCATGGTAAAACGCAAAGAGCGTCACTCTTTTACTTTCGTTTTCAACGTAGGCCTAATTCTCTTTAGAGAAAACCAATCAAGGAAAACATATCAGGGCATTTAATAGGCTACCGTTGTAATTTTTCAATGTTAATTGTTTAATTTGATTGGCAACAGCCTAGGCCTACTGTCTTATTATTCTGATTTAATGTATTGATCAAATTAAGAAATATTTTAAATGAAAGATGGAGCATATAAAATTAGAGGGAAAGATGCTATTATAAAGGTAAAAATTAGTCTGATAAGAGTGTGTGCCAACAGTGATGTAATGAAACATTGACAATTTAACTTTGAAGGGAGTAAAAAGCCTCTGTTTAGGCTAGTAAGGAAATGTAATTTTGCCCAAAGAAGAACTTTTAATTTAATAAAATGTTAATTTTAAATCAGCCTACAGTGTGATATTTTACCATATTATCATGCTTAACATTGAGAATTTGAATAATTGTAATGTGATGATCAGATGCAGATATCCAAATCAAAGAATATCATAGGTTTGGGTGTTTATTTTAACAGTGGATTCGGGTGACTCAAAGTGCACCCGATTAATGAATTTATCTTTAAAATGTACAAAATTTTCTTCATTTTCCCAGACCCCCAGAGGCCGAACTCCAACTACAAATATTCTCTACTCCTGTATTAATAAACGTTGAACTCAAAAGAATGAAGTGCAGTGTTAAGCAATTTATTTATCACACCCACAGCCTGCTCATAGGCTGCTACTTTTCTTTTTTAAAGAGACCCCCACAAAGATGAATTCATAATTCGAACCCTGGTAATATCTATATTTTTTTTTTCTGTTTTAATATCTAGGCTATTATTAATTTTTTGCTTTTGGCGCGATCTCCACGGTAACAGCAGCTTTTTTCTGGTTGGTTCACGTGATGCGTCATTTGAAATTTCTCCCGCTGAAGGTTGAAGAAGACATGTCAGACAACCGCTGTACAGGTAAGTGAAGTTCACTCTCTTTTTTTGGCGCTTTTTTAATACCTGATTTCAAACTCGGATGCCATTTGTCTCTTTATTGAAGTGCACTTTTGCCTTTAATGGTACACTCTAAAAACTGCTGGGTTGAAAACAACCCAAGTTGGGTTATTTTATAACCCAGCTGCTGGGTCAAAAAGGGTCTCACCCAGCGCTGGGTTATTTTAACCCAACCAGTTGGGTTATTGATTTAACCCAACATGTTGGGTTATGTTTTCTACCCAAAGTTGGGTATAAATTACTAAATTGTTGGGTTGAACTGACTAAACAATGGGTTGAAGAATACAACCCAAATTATGGGTCATGGGTATCATTTGGATTAAAAATGACTTTTTTCAATTAACCTTTGCATTATGAAAGCAACTTGTACAGTTATTTTATAAAATTATAAGATAATATTCAAAACATTATATCAATGCATGTTTGTATTTCTTATTTAGCAATTAAAAGATCTTCAATTGACATGAGTTGGTCTTTAAAAATATATTTATTCATTTCATAAACAATTTACAATTTAAAATGAATTCATTAGCAATTCATTAAACATTTAGTTCAACTTCATTCATATAGATAATTTACAAATTCGCCCAAAGTGCTGCACAATATCTGAACCAGAGAACACCATTTAAAAACAATAAAAAGTATATAGTTAATAAAACAAACAATAGAACAAATATTTAATGCAAGAATGCAACAAATTTACAACAATCATGAAAATTCATGGGGGCGGGGGAGGTTAAATGGAATTAAATTGAGCCCGGAGAATTTTGACCTCATTTGCCTCTTGTCCAGGGATTTCAAAGAGCGCTGTTTGGATAAACTCCCAAACTTTGCTGCAAACTTTGGGGTATGCGATGTCAAAAACAAAAAAAGCCTTGAAGCAGACATCTACAGCTCCCAGAAGGGAAGGGTGCTCCAGAGCCGTCCCATTGATGACAACAAAGGCCTGGGAGCACTGATGCCCGTCCCCCAACATGAGTACAAAGGGGTACTCTGTGGGTGCCTTTGTCAGGTATTCCGCCAGGTTAGTTCCAACCTGTAAGAAAAACAAAAGGAAGTTGTTTGAACAGCAATATCGCCAGAGTTGTCATGATTTTACTTAGCTTCATAATAAGGAAGAAAAAATAAATTCAGGTAAAAATCATTATAACTTACAGGCTGAACATCAATAAAAGCCCTTCTGAGCTCAAGGTGGCTGGGGCGGCACAGTTTTCTGCCAACCTTGTATACCCCGGTTGGCAGCAACACCGGGAGCAGCTGCAACGCAACCTCCCCTTGTTTGTCTGTAAAATATATATGATAGATTCATCAGTCAAATACAACAGTAAATTTATCTTATGGTTGGAGGGAGGAAGATTTTTCACAATATAGGAAAAGTGGGTCACACTTATTGTTTCCCCTGGTAACTAACCAGTAGTCCCCTAATAAGGCTGAGTTGGGCGTTAACCAGTAAGTACTGGTTAACTGATTAGTTCCCTAGTAAGTAACCAGTATAGTTCCTGATTAGTTCATCTGGTAACACTTTACAATAAGTGACACTAGAATGCTTAGTTACTAGGGAACTCCTTAGGGAACTAATCAGGAACTAATGGGTAGTTCCCTAGTAACTAAGCATTTTTTGTGTACCTTATTGTAAAGTGTTACCGAAAAGTGTTCATTCATTAATTGTTTGCAATACAGTAACAATAAACAATGTATAAGCAGAAGAGAAGTCCCAGTGTCCCACAAGCATAAATCTCAAATCAACATTCTACAAATAACATTACCTGCTGAAAGAAGATCAATGTTTTTTGTAATCTCCGTTTTTTCCTTTTGTGCCAGATTTATGATCCTTGGGGCGAATAGTGTGTTCCAATTTGCTGTCAATTTGTCTGGGGCCTCGGGCTGCAGCATCACAAAATCTTGGGATATCTAAGTCCAGGAAAAGTGCAGGAAAAGTCAATGATTTCGTAAGCAATGGGGCACAAATATTTACCAGGGTCACACATACGATTTGAGATGAAAGCTCACCATTCCGGGCGTGTCCACTAGACGTGGAAACTCCATCATTATGTTCCCCACTGCCTTTGTTCCATTTGCCCGGATCCAATTGGCCCTGTGGATGGCCGTTTCCTCCATGTAAGCAGCCACCTGGCTTTGTGGCCACACATTACTTTTCAACCACTCGGTCAACTGGACCGCCCGGTCCCCGGTTATAATTTGTTCTGTCATCAGCAGAAAAATCAATCAATTCCAACAAGCAGTGATCGATTCCAAATTAACTTGTACACTGGTATGTGGAGATCTAGGCACCCTTCTGAGGATTCATATCTCTACCTACTGCAACATTGAATGTCTGTTTGAAAAGCACTCAGATACAACCAGAAAATAAATGCTATGAAATTTTTTCAGGAGTGTAAATTATCATGAATCTTCAGGGCCCAGTATTTAAAAATCTGAAATCCACATCAGAATGACGCGGATTTCTAAATACCATCCTGATCCATGGATCAGAGTTCTCTATCAGTATTTCAAAACTTTGCTAAATTAGATTAAAATGATCCTGATCCTCTCAGATAGAGATTTCCAAATCCATACCGCCCTCAGGATCACAGACAGGAAACAGGAAGTGAGGTGTAATTTAGAATCTAAAGGCAGTGAGTTCAATATAATTCCTTCAAACGTACAAAATAAAAGTCATAAACTAGTTTTCTGTTGCATAAAGTCAGTGTTTGCTCAGATTCTCTCAGCTTAAAATCAGATCTCAGTGAAATCCAATCCACCTGGATTAATCCTGGTGGATTATGTTTGAAATACTGGGCCCAGGAGTGCCAAAACTTTGGCATGCCACTGTAGGTCGTCAAGTCCAAAAAGTTATTTAAAACAGCATTGAAAATTACTTCTATCTACTCTCAGTTGCATTGACATTAACTGGATTGAAATTCAAGGGCAAGACATTTTACTGTACCTGGTATAATCCTTAGTGGCTTTTGTGGCACTTGTGCTGCTGGCCCCCGCTTGCCACTTCGGATTCTTTTTCGGACATTCCGGAGGCGCTCCTCCAGGAATCCCGTGGCAGGTTTATGGTGCCTCCCAGGTGTAAACCATGCATCCTCAAGTTTAGAAGGTAGAAAAGGAATATATTTAGCTTGACAGTTATTCATAAATACCAGTACGTGTTTTTTATTTCAGACGCAAAGGTGGTCTGTAACAAACATACAGACAAAACAGAATAATGAATACTACAAATGTAGTTCATGTAAACAGTCTCCCCAGTGCTTTCAGACACTACTCTGATAAGGTGTAATAAAAACGCCCAGTTCATTTTTTCATTATATGCCAGCTATAAATTCTTGTATTTGGCTGTTGTCTATTTCCACCACAAGTGAACAGTTTAGACTAAGTTTATACAATTGGCTTTAAATAAAACTGTTTTAACAATATCACTAGACATTCCAAATTCCCGTGCAACTTTTTGTGAGTGTAAAATTGTAATGAGGATAATAACTTTACTTACATAGCCTGTGCCTTGGCAGTCGCGCAAGCTTGTGAACTGGTCCACTATTGCCTTTGCCAGCATTGCTTTGGCTCCTGAATTTGGACTGGACAAAAACAAGAGTTTAAAATTTTGGGTGTGGCAGTTCTGTTTTATATACAAGATCTGTCTTGTTTATTCACTTATGTGAAACACATAACACTCTGAATCAAGATAGAGAAAAGAGCTGAGAGTTAAACCAGAGGGGTGTTGGGCGTGGGAGGAGGAAAATGGAAGCGGGGAACGGATTAATCGGGGAAGATCTGGGGAAGTGCGAGAGATAAGTAAGTGGGATTGATTTCAACGATTCTTGATTGTCATGACAATCAGGATACCGTAAGCTATTTTATTACCTTGGTGTCTTTAATGCATTACCACTAATTACACCCCATTCAAGCACATGTTATCAATATCATAAGGGATGAATGATTCACCCCATATTATAGCTATGGTAATGCTGCACCTTAGCATTGGCAACATGAGTCATTGCAGTGCTACAATGATCCCCATAGTGCCGAAGTATGCTGACATTCTGGGCCAAAATGCTTCCTTACGACCGGGAAAATATGAGACAGTAAGGGTGATGTCATAAACATCACATAGCCTATCGGTAATTATTCCAAATACACACTTTTTCACATACTGTAATTATTTCAAACACACACTTTAAGAATCAAGTCACACACAACAATAACCAGCATATCCATTAGAAAGAAATACGCGGGCAAAAATACGGACAGCTTAAAACAATGCATGTAAACGATCTCCCAGCATCCTTTGTGCTCATGCGTTTTTTAACTTGCTGACGGAAGGCAAGACTGAAGCGGCCTGGCAAAGCATGCTGGGAGATTGTTTAAATGTATAAATTGTTTACCTGGTCTTATTTCTTCCTGCGTATTTTTCTTCAAATATGTATCTGGTTTTTGTTACGCCTAATATGAGTGTAAGATGGGTCCCTGAATCTTTTTTGCGATGCTTTTGTTGCCACCGTTAGTGAGTCACGTATGGCTGATAGTCATACTACACAGGTACTTCGAAAAAAAAAAGAGAACTACCTAACCTAAGCATGATTATGGTAGATACCACGATCAGCTATGGCAGTAGGGACTAGTTGAATACAAAAAGTAGAGGGATAATAATAGGCGCTTCAAGGAACGAATGAAAATAGTTATCAATACGAACAAAGGTAACAAGTAGCTGCTTATGGATGGGGTCAGGGTATTGGAAAGGGGGATAGAAAGTAGTGATCTTACTTTTCTCCGTAACGTTCAATTAAGTGAGAGACGAGGATCCTGACCATCAATCTCCTCTCAGATATGGAAACGTGCTTGTGTTCATCTAGACTCACAACCAAGCTTTTCCCTTCAGGTGTCTTATTGAGGATTTCACGGATATCCTGCCAAAAATATATAAATGTAAAAAAAGAAGGTGTTAACTCTGAAGTTAACCACACTTAGTCAATGTCAATGCAGTTTTAGTCTTTTTAACAAGTGAACTTACAAATGTTGCTCCAAGCTCTTCAAAAACATGGGTAGTGGGCTCTAATGGCAATTCCAGGGCTGGAGTGGCACAAGCCGGTTCAGTTTGGGGGTTTGAATCCTTTAAAGAATGTAAAAGAAATAATGACTATTTCACCAAGGTGAAATGTAGACATGGAATAAATTGGTTAAATTGTTCTAAACAAAAAAGGTTAAGTTGTAAGGTACTTACAAAATGCATTATATGTGTTACCGATAATTCCACGGCAGTGAGATTACATATTGTATTAAACATCATCAGAAATAAATGAGGTGGCAAAAGGACAAAGCTATAGACAAAATGTAGTTAAGATCAACTAACTATATACAATATTCCTACAATGCATCTTATCTAAAATAACTTGTATCTCAAAGAAATGTAGCGATCATTGCAACTCTCCTTGTGGGACCTCATAACATGTAGTGGGTGATGGTCAGCAATAGAATCAAGGTCAACAACTTCTATTGCAGAGGTAGCACACACAGCAAAGGCAAAAAAATGCCTGTCAAAGCCTGTAGTTTCCCAGTTTTTCACAATCACTCTGATGTTTGAGTTCACCATAACAATGTTCTTAATGGTGCCAAATTGAGGCTCACCATCAGCAGAGTGAGACACCAGAAGAGTCATCCCTGGCCTGTAGCGTGTACCCTTGTACTTGATCCAAGATGGCAAGTATACCTCTGTAAAAATGGCAACATCACCAAAGCCACTTTTGACCTTGTCAAAATCGTCCATGGTTCCGAGGAGAGTTGTGGATCCTTGTCCAACTTCTAAATCGTGAGTGAACAGCTGGCCAGACAACAGGGTGTAGCACATCATTATCTGATGTCTAAAGGCTTGTGTCTTGCAAATGTTGCGAAAATTACAAGTCACATGGCTTACCCGTTTGAAAAAAGCATGTTTTCCTTCAAAACGCATGCACCAAAAGTGAATCACTGGCCCCAGTTTTCTGATAGCTCCAGGGTAATGCAACATGAAATGATGTTTGGGCTTCAAGTGTCTTTCTGGGTATAGCTCTAAGAAAAGACAATGGTGTTCCTGAATCAAATATGCCAAAAAGATAACTGACCCTTGTGTCAATTGAGGGGAAAACATCAGCTCCATACAGCTAAGTAATGAAAGGAGCAACTCCCAGTGTTTGTTTCCCTCTGGCACCAAATCCCCTATCATAAGGGGAAGCAGTCTCAGTAGACACCATGTCTGCGCTGCAGTTTGCCTAAGTGCCCCATCAGGATTTTTCAATTCTTGAGGCTTGATGGCAGATGGTTTGTTGCGGCAATCACTAAACCCATAATCAAAGCTGGTGAGTCTAAAGTTTAACTGCTCAAGGGTTATCAGTTTTTGCTCAATTAAAGAATTGATAACAAGCTTCATCTCATAACCACCAACTCCTTCAAGCACATCATGCATTACATCAGGAGTTACATTGTCAGTTACATGGTAGAACAGCAACTTGTTGAGGCAGCATTCTCTTTTGATGCCAGTTTCAGTTTGGTTGTTTAGTAGGGAGTCTGAGAGGTAGTTCACTTTATCACGCAATGATGAAGGATCCTCAAAAGTCTGGACCCTCAAAACCTGTTTGTGCACCCTACACCATCGACATACGCTATTGGCGGCAAAGCTTTCTGTGTAACCAAGGATACTGTTGAGCCCAAGGTTGTCCCCACAGACCTGAGCCACTCCAACCTTAACAGTGCCATTGAAATGTGGGGTCTCAATGGGAATACCATTAACCTCCATGTCTCTAATGTCATCCACAATTCGCTGTAGAACAGCATTCATCCCATATGTTTTCGCATCATCAGACTTGTACACTGCCAACAAGAAATGAGACTTTAAGCTCGAGAGATACTCTGGTGGCAAGCATTTAATTGTGAAATAGATAAAACCAAGTTTGTGGACAGATGTTTTTGAGCCTAGTGGATTTACCATTTCACAATCGTCACAATAAATTAAGAGTGGAACAGAGAACTCCTCAGAAAAAAGGTGATTGGTTCTAAAGACTTCACCATCTCTAAAATCCTCAAGGGCTGTAGTTTCAAGCTTTTGCCAGTCACTGATTTTCTCCATTGTTCCAGGAGTTTCCAAGATCAGTTTTAGCATAGGCTTTAGTGGAACATATTGAAAAGTGTCCCGAACAGCCACTTGTTTCACAGTTCCTGTCACTCCATCAGTTTCTTGTGTATAGGAAAAGCCAGGGAGAGGTACTGCCTCTGGCTGTAAAAAGTATCCAGACTGAGAAAAATACTTAATTTGCTTGTAATCTGATTCAAACCCACGGAAAGGTTCAGCAGCTGCTTCAAACTGCTCCAACAGTTCTGTCGCGTTTTGATTCTCAAATTGTCCTATCTCTCTTAAAAAAGAGACTGTTTTTCTTTTCAGGTTACCAACTATGTCTTTGATGAGGTGTGAGGTGTTTTCTATCACATCCTTAATTCCACTGAATGTTTGTGATGATTTCGACCTCAGCCTAGCCAGGAAGAGAGCAACTCTGTCTGTTATACTTTCATCTTCAAGCTCATCCCACTGCTCCACTGTACTCTCACTATCTTCCACCTCAAACAATCCACTGCATCCCACCTCACATAATTCATTAGAGTGTGTATCTAAGGAAGTTGACTGAGCAGGCTCAACAAAGCTTTCATGCTCTGGTTCAAATTCAACAACATGCCCCAAAAGGTGTCTCCTAAAAGAACGTATGCGTTCAAAAGACCGATGGCACCCAGTTTGACCACACTGGAAATAATTTGAGGTGGAATAAATGTTATGCCTCATTTTCAGATGTGTAAATAATGTTCTTAAGTTGTTGCCTAAACATCTTTTACATTTGAAACACGTGAAGCCCATTTTGTCTAGGTCTTATCCTTAGCGTACCTCAATGAATTTCTTAAAATGCTGCTGAAACCTGAGCCGGGGCCCAAGCTGTGGTATCAGGGTGACCAAGTCGTCTCCACCCAGGAGGAAGAAGCTTTGCTCTTCAATTTGATTGGCTGCAAAATACACAACATTCATTTATTCAACCAGTACTTACAATACTATGCAGTATTACACATGAGAAAAAGAGAAAGAAAATTGGCATGGTGTTTAATTCTAACAATGAAATGGATTGTTACATACCTTCAAATGCAGGGATTAAATTAACAAGGTTCCACTCAGACAGTTTGTCCTTCACAAAATTATCCATCTATCAGAAAGACAAAGAAAAAGGACACTCAATAAATATTTGGTTACTTATATTTGATAAATATTTGATTATTTTTGATTGCTTAGAGTTCTGAACTAGTTAAAAGACAAGTTCTGTGTTTTGCAACCTGGATCTTATTTCTAGCATGAAATATGTTAATTTACTCACCCAAACAATTGTGAGTAGATCTCCTGAATGAATGCAAGTTACACTAAATTGTTTAGGTAAGTAAATTAACTTATTTCATGCTAGAAGTAAGGTCCAATTTGCAAAAGAATTAACACCTGAACACCTCCTTTAACTCTCTATGGTAGGATGAGGCTGAGAGAGGAGAGGGGGGCGTGGGAGAGAGGTAGAGGAGCAGGGGAGGGGTGTGTGGAGGGAAATAGAGCGGGGAGGGGGGGAGATGGAGGGGGACAGGGGATGAAGGGAGGATGATGGAAGAGAAGCAGAATGAGGATGAGTTGAGGGAGGGGAGGACAGCAAAGAGACAGGATGAGAGGAGCAGAGGAAGAGGAGGGGAGGTTGGGGAGAGGGAGAGGGGAGGAGAACGTTTAGGTTCAACTTGTTTCTGTTATTTCAACCAAATTATTGTTTTAAACAGCCATTCTCAACCTTGGGGTCCCGACCCCAATTGGGGTCGCGAGATGATTTCTGGGGTCACCAAATCATTTTGGAAAAATATAAATGAATGTAGCTTCCGCCTGAACATTAGAAGGACGACAAGCGGTTGGTAATTTGAGGTGGTAGTGACATGCCCCCATGGAAGAAAATAACCCCTGAAATTCATACATTTTATAGCACATTACAATGCAACTTATTAGGCAAAGTTGCATTATATATATTTTTATAAGTTGCACAAAAATTTTAATAGCAAAGTACTGTAGGCTTATCAATATAGCCTACAAGACTTAACCACTCAGATATATAAAGGCTATCATGATCATTTTGCCAAAAATGAACCATGTATTTGTTTAGTTCATAATACGTTTTATTTTTAACTTAAACAAATACAACATATAACATTCAAAACTCATCAGCTTAGACTGCATTTGAAGAAAAATAAACATCAGTTTTCTGTAGCCTTGTGCAAACTTATTCAATAGAATTAGACTTCTAGAATGTTCTTTCCAGTGAAAAAAAAATTATATTTTTAATGTAGTAGTTTTTCTTATCATAGCCTAAAAATGTCTCATTTTACTTGATTTACTGAAGCCTGTAAAACGCATTTGCAGCTGCACAGCCGTGTATATATCTGCTGCAGAGCGTCTGGCTCACTCATAGGCTGCGCTGCGGACACTGACATCCAATAGCGTGGGCGCCAAGTCCCCGAATTTACCATTACAGCACCGGGTCTTCGTTCATTTATAGTCTGTCTGTCTAACATATATAAAGGTATGCGTCTGCCATGATTTACACGGAATTGATTTCCAAAAATACGGAACAAAGTGCGTTCCGTATCAGTTCAATACGGAGCCTTTTACGTGTCAAATACGGAACGATTCGGTATTATACGGAACGGTTGGCAACCCTTCCCGAATGTTGACGCCGGAAAAGTACGACTGGATACGTCAGACTTTCACCACCTCCACCACGCATCACCTGTCATCAGAGCTGCAGGACGCCCTGCTAGATCTTCCTCTGATTTCACATAACAGACTGCTTTCTCGGCATGCGCACTGAAAGAGTTCTGGTTGTCAGTAGCAACAGAGTACGCGGCACTGTCAAAAGCGGCAACCGATGTCCTGTTTCCATTTGCATCCACATATGTGCGAAAATAAATTCTCTGCGCTGCCCCACATGAAAAACAAATACAGATCACGACTCCTCAAATCAAATAACGATCAAATCACGCGGACAGCAGTGCATGTTAAATTGGGGGTCGCGACTTAAAAAGGTTGAGAAGCACTGGTTTAAAACACCTGCCATGCAGAAAGTCTGTTTTGCATTCACATGAAATTGTCAAACAACAGAAGAAAACTAAAATCTGCTACACTGGTCAAATTAACGAGGCTGCAGCTTTCATGTTGAACTTCACGAGTGGAAAAACAGACGATTATCGCCAAATACAGGCTTATGTCAGTAAAATAAAATGCATGGGGTTTGACACAAATATATTCGGTCAAAGTAGTTATTTACCCGTGTAATAATTTTTTTTCCTGTTTTACAGACGGCGTTTGAGACTTAATTAGCTTATAAACTCGTCACATACATTTCCGAAAATAAGATATAACTAAAAGAAAACTCACCATAACAATCCTAGGTTAGCTGTAGGCTATAACAAATGAGCGTCCGTCTCAAAGCTGCGCCGGACGGCGGACAGACCTGCATGGCCATATTAGCCTAACAGCTAACTGTTAGCTATAGCTTGTTTCAAAACTACTTTTCTCGCATGGAAATTTGAAATAGTTAGGGAACATTTCATATCGAAGTTCCATTTACTTAAACAATGCAAATTCAATCGTAAATATGCCTTTTGACGACCTCAATATCAGCGGTTCAAAATGTGATCTGATTTCTAATTTGCGATCGGTAGGCTATAATGTAGTCTAAACGACCCAGGCTCAAAATAGGGTTTCCATCAGTAATCAAGCTTACTACCTATAACTAAGACAATTAAACAAAACTTTATGTGGTTTATTTCTCACCGTTTGATGTTATAAATCAACTTACTTGGAGCAGTGCAAAGTTGCGTGTCCTGTCCGTCGTCCTCAGCTCTTGAAAGGGCGGGCAGAAGCATCTCCAACCGTTACTTCTACAACCCAATGCGTTGGGTTGACATTTATAAACCAACGTTGGGTCAAACTGACCCAACCCTAGATCCAACTGCCTCAACCCAACAATTGGGTTAGGGAAACAACCCAGCGCTTTTTAGAGTGTAGCTGATTCAGCTGCCCCTGAACATGAGAATGCCAATACAGACGCGAACGGGCTGCGATAGACCTGCGGGATGTCCGAGGCGCGGTGCTTCATGATGTGTGCGGAACAATGTAACGTTAATGCTGTTAAAATGATAGGAAGATCACATAAATTCAGCAACCGCAATTGACTTATAAAGCTGAAAGTGATTCAGTGGTTGTATAATCAGATTGTATGATATCTAAATCTAATCTTTGACTTAAAGATTACTTTTGTTTTAGCTAAACATTCTTAAAACAATAAGAAAGCCGTTTTATTAATTCTTTTAGCATTTTGCATCAGTCATGTTTAATTAAATCTGGATTAATCATTGTTTCACATGAAAAGGACATGCTCCATGTTTTTTATTTGTGTTCACAGAGGCATGCTTATTTATTTTTGCTAGTATGAATGAATGAATGAATGAGGCATTTGTATAGCGCTTTCATATGTACTACTGTACACCCAAAGCGCTTTACAATCATATCAGGGGTTCTCTCCTCAACCAGCACCAGTGTGCAGCATCCACTTGGATGCAGCATCCACTTAGTAATGTAAAGTTATTACTCGTTATTACTCGTAGTCATTTCATTCCCATGTGTGCCATATTCGTAGGCGATTGAGAGAAAATTATACTGTACTATTAAAATATCTACATTGAAAGAATGAAATTGATCACATAATTTTTTTGTTGTTGTCTAAAACAATAGTTTCAACCTCAACCTGGGTAATATTTAGAGGTCACATCTAAATGCAATAAACAATTGGTCACTTATGGCAAAACTGAACCAGGAGCTAAACCTAGAATCATTGATGCATGGCAATGATTTTCTTCCAACATATTGGGCTATAAAGGAATGACTATATAACGATATATTTTTCCTTTCATATTGTTTAATTACTGATGATATGTCTGTTGCTCCCCTTCCCTGTCTGTTTGTTTGAGTTAATGTTATTTTATTTCTAAAGACAATAAGGAGTTGATCACATCACAAAAAAAAAACTGATCCAGGAGAAGTGGCTAGTATTATCATATGAAATTAAAGGGAATGTAATAATTATGGTTAAAATAATTAAATATAAAATATTTAGATGCGGATATAAATTGATTGATAAAAACAATGACATTAAAATTACTTAGAAAGATGGGAAACTCTGGCCTAAAGGCACTCACTTTCCATAATCTAACAAAATTATTAATACAAATGAGTTTTAGAGCTACATTAGTATCCTATATTGGTAAATCTGGAACAGTTGAGGCATATTCAATGTTAATCTTTTTTTACAGGACAGAAAACTTGACAGACTGTTGGTATGGCTGGCAATTGGAGTTACAATGAGAGGAGCAATGTGAGAGGAAGGGCTTTTACAGGTTGTAATGTTACACTTGGAATGTACAAAATAAAATAGCCTTCACACTGTTACACAATTCACACTGTTTTTGTTATATGATATGAGTAAAGTGATGCTTCTGTGTATTATAATTCTTTACATATTTTTTAATTTTTGTAAGTATATCATCAACCTGTCCAGGGACTGCAGGCGGAAATTAGCATTTTTTGCTATAACCTGGCACATGACATCTCTTCTTTCTTAGATTAATGGTTTTTGTGCATTGTCCCTGATCAAATAAAATAAATTGAAAAAAAAAACACAATTCTATGTGTAAGATTTATTTTTGGTATTATTGTTAAATAAAATTTAAATTGAATAAAATATAGAATTTTTCTGTGACTTATTTGCTCACATGGTTTGGGTAAGATTAGAACGGGTTATGGCTCAGTTTTGGGGTTTGAAAGGGTGGTGTTGAAATGGTTAACTTAGAATTGGTACCAATAATAAAACATGTTTTGGCCTAATTCAGGGCCAGTTAAGGGTGATTAACTGGCTGAGATTCGGGCCAGTTATGGCCCATGTGTGACCCTTGTCTTTTATCCAGTTCTGGGCCACTTCAGCGTCGTCATTCTTTGCAATACTTGGGCCGAGGGAAAAGTGATTGTGTGGGCCAGAGCTGGGCCAGAAAAAAATTGCTATGTGGGAATGCATTTTACAAGTCTGAAACGAGGCTATGAGTGTTTAAGTGTGTGTGTGAGTGAGTGTATCCGCTTTCTGCTGACTATTTTTTCCATTAATGATAATTTTTTGTATGAATTATTATTATTCACTAGCCTGGGAAAACCCAAACAACTTCCGGTAAATTTAGATTTGCTCTGAAAGTTAGTCTGGCAAAGAGCTCATTGAAGTCCATTTCCAATCCGGCGAAATCGCGGCACCAATCAGAAACGTTGGGGCGGGCTTTACACGATGACGACAGCACAGCGACGGTGAAGCAGATTTTGTACATTTGCAAAGATAGATTCCGCCGTGGAACTAGAGGTGTGACGGTTATAGTTGAACACCGTCATTAGAACTCTATAACCGCCAAAACCATGTTATTAAATATTTTTTCACAAACATTTATCATAGAGAATGTTTAAATACTAATATCAGCTTACGAGGGAAACGGAGGCGGAGTTAGTGGTGCTTCTGCTCCTGCTGGAGGAGATGATTCGGGAGTGTCTGTGGCTGTGCCCCTTTACCGACCAGAGCGCACGCTGACACGGATTAAAGCCTTGTTTATACCGGTTTATACTCGACGCGTCCGCACGAGCGCGAAGGTGCGCTGGGCAAAAATGACGCGTTCGGTGCACAAGACCCCATTTCGGTTGCCTGTGTGCACGGGTTTTTGTAACAGTGCGCGTGGCGCAGCATCCGAGGATGAACGACTTCAAGCCGAATAGGCTACTTCTCTCACCGCACCGACGCAGTTTGCGCTTCTAAATTGCAAAGTTCATTAGGTTTTGTTTACTGTGTGTGATTTATTTAATGGAAAGCACATTCACTTCCAGTTGTCTTCCTGTTCATTTTAAATAAATGTAGAGCAAGTAGCTAATCAGTGTCTGCTCGTTTATTCAAACTAAGTTGTTCTATAACAGACGAACGTCGCTCTGCATACGTCATCTCCTTCATCGCTCTGATTGGTTTTAGGTCTATCCAATTGCGCCCAGAGGCATTTGAGCGACGTCCGATGGTGACGCCCGTTTGGAAATGATTTGTCTGAAGCTTTGCCAGACCATAACTCAGTTTCAACTGAGAAGGGTCTGGTTTTAACCAGGCTAATTATTCACAATAACTATTGTAACTTTTATTATGTTCAGTGTCACATTATTCTTTTTGTTCCAGTCTGGTCTGAAATGTAAAAGACGAGTCTTCCAAGAAGAGAATGACAAAATGTGAAAGTACTTCTGAAATCTAATCGTGTTGAGACTCAATAATCACCAACATTCAGATGAATCTATCAGAAACAAATCAGAATAACAATCTGAAGAATTAGTTTTAGACCTTAAAAGTTAAAAAAATGCTTCATAATAGTTGACCTGGCCACAATGTCATTTCGTTACGCACATTTATTTGCACATACTGCATAGATATCTGCTATAAAAGTACAATTATTTAAATACTTTTCCCTTTTCATTTGCTCCAACGAAGGACGATGGCAAGAAAGCTGCTTTATGAGACTCTAGATGACCTGAAAGAATATGATCTGAAGAGATTTAAAGGTCTCTTAAAAGATGATGGACCCGTTGGAGCTGGTAAACTGGAGAAAGCTGATGTCACTGATATAGTGGATATAATGATGGAGCGTTTTGGACCAGAAGAAGCTGTGAAGAAAACACTGAACATCCTGAGGAAGATGAACCAGAACCGGCTGGCTGAAGAGTTACAGAAGAAGTACACTGAAGGTAATAAAAGAGAGAATAGAGAACGAGAGGCACCATAGATTCATAGAAATGTATGTTCTGATTATTTTCAAAGAAGATTCTTATGTTCACCAAGGCTGAATTTAATTATCAAAAATAGTTAAAATATTGTGAAATATTAAAATTTATAGTAACTTTTCTTTTTGAAAATCTTTTTTTAAAATGAAGTAATATAGAATGAGAGGCAGCATAGATTCATAGAAATGTATATTCAAGTTTTTTTAAGGCTGCATTTATATTATCAGCAATAGTTAAAATATTTTGAAACATTACAATTGAAAACAATTGTTTTCTATTTAAATCCTGTTGCCATAAAAGTAAGTTTTATAGCTGAATTTTCAGCATCATTACTCCAGTCTTCAGTGTCACGTGATCCTTCAGAAATTATTCTAATATGAGGATTTATTTAATAGTTTAATAGCTGTGCTGCTTAATGAAGTGTGGAAACACAATGCCTTTTCAGGATGCTTAGATGAACATAAAGACTCATTTCATTCTCTCTCTTCACAGTGCAAGAATCACCAGAAGCAGCTGAGAAACACACAAGAAAACAAGGTGAATTAACCTTACACACGGACTTACAGTGGGGTCAGACATTATTTCAGCTTGTTTGATGTATATTGATCTTGGTACACAACATAACTGCTTTCAGTGCTATGAATGTAAATATCGTATGTCTGCTCTAGTTGATTTTGATGAAAATCATGCTAATGTAAAAAAAACCTTGTTTAAAAAAATTGTGTTTCATTTTATTATGATGTTTTGTTTACACCCTTTCCTGTTTATTTATATTTTTCATAACAGATGATACTTGGCTGCAGAAATTCATTAAAGAAAAGCATAAAATGAACATGAAGGAGAAAGTAGAACACATCTTTGAGGGTAAAAGGAAAAAGGAAAATGAAGCACATCTTAAGGATGTTTTCACAGAACTCTTCATTACGGAGGGTGATATTACAGAAGTCAACCAAGAACATGAGATTCTGCAGATTGATAAAGCCATTAAATCCATTAAATCCAATAAATCGAAGAACAGGCCAATCAAATGCAATGATGTATTTAGTCGGAACACAAATATGAAAAAGATTGTGCTGACCAAAGGTGTCGCTGGCGTTGGAAAAACTGTCTCAGTGCACAAGTTCATTCTGGACTGGGCAGAAGGAGAAGCCAATCAGGAGATAGACTGTGTTTTCCTGCTTCCATTCAGAAAGATTAACTGCATTGAAGACAGAGAGATCAGTCTGCATGAGTTTATACAGAAATTTAATCCTGAACTGAAGGACCTGGAAACAGCAAAGATATGTAAGATATATAATAGTAGGCTTGCGTTTATCTTTGATGGACTGGATGAGAGTCGACTGCCTTTGGATTTTAACAGTAGAATGGTGACGAGTGTTGAGGAGCGATCATCTGTAGATGAACTGTTTACAAGTCTGGTGAACAAGACTCTGCTTCCCTCAGCTCACGTCTGGGTGACATCACGACCAGCAGCAGCCAATCAGATCCCTCCTGAGTATGTAGGGTTGTTCACAGAGGTGTGAGGATTCACTGATCAGCAGAAAGAGGAGTATTTCAGAAAGAGAATCAAAGATGAGACTCAGGCCTCCAGGATGATCTCACACATTAAGAAATCTCGTAGTCTCTACATCATGTGCTACATTCCCGTGTTCTGTTGGATTACAGCCACTGTTCTTCAGGATGTCCCCATTGGGAACGATGCCGAGAACATCAACACGACACTCACTGAAATGTACATCCACTTCCTGCTGATACAGATGAACATGAAGAGCCAGAAGTATGACAAGAAAACAGAAAGAGAACGTACCAAGCTCTTAGATTCCAATAAAACATTGATTTTGAAGTTAGCTAAGCTAGCGTTTGAACAGCTGAAGAAAGATCACATAGTGTTCTGTGAGGAAGATCTGACAGCATGCGGTATTGATCTGAGATCATGTGGTATTGATGTGAGTGAAGACTTTGAGTCCACAGGAATGCTGACTGAGATCTTTCAGCAAGAAGCTGTACTTCATGAGATGAAGGTCTTCTGCTTCGTGCATCTGACCGTTCAAGAGTTCCTCGCTGCAGTGCACGTGTTCCTCTGCTACCTGAACAAGAACATGGACGAGCTGCAGTTTTTCCTTGAAGAAACACAATTCGAGGTCGGGCCTGACAACATCAACAAGCCAGACAAAAATATTGCTTTACATGATTTACTAAAGAAGGCAGTTGAGAAAGCAATGCAAAGTCAGAAAGGACATTTAGACCTATTTTTACGGTTCCTGCTGGGCATTTCACTGGAATCGAATCAGAAACTGTTCAAAGGCCTATTCACAGACACCGAAGACAGCAAAGACAGTGTCACAGAAATAACCAAACACATTAAAGAACAATTAAAAAAACAGAACAATACCATCTCACCTGAAACTTCAGTCAACCTGTTCTACTGCTTACTGGAGCTCAATGACAATTCATTATATACTGAAATACAAAGATACTTCAGATCATCTCCAAAAGAATACCTCTCGTCTTCCATTTGCTCATTGATGGCGTACGTACTGCTGATGTCAGAGGAGGTGCTGGAGGAGCTTGACCTGAATATGTACAGGACATGGGGAAGCCGCATGAATCTCCTGCCAGCTGTGAGATGCTGCAGAAAAGCAAAGTAAGAAACTTGTTGTCAGCTGTTTAATCAAAGTTTTGTCAATGTGAAACTGTCACATCAGTTCCAGCATATATGACATTTATATTTTTCCAGAAAGCTTGAAAGTTCATAAAGAATATGAAATAACCTATCACTGTTACTACAAACACTGTTCCTACAAGATGAACACACAATACATGCCATGGACAAATGTCTTGTTTTTACAGACTCTCCTCCTGTGGACTCACTGACACCTGCTGTGAAACTGTGGCTTTGGCCCTGCAGACACCAAACTCACCCCTGATAGAGCTGGACACGAGTAACAATGACCTGAAGGATTCAGGAGTGAAGCTGCTCTCTGATGGACTGAAGAGCCCAAATTGTCAGCTGAATATATTGAGGTTTGCGCTTTATTCTTATACAGCACCCACCTCAGTATTTCATCCACTAAAAACAGAGTATGACATTATAAAACGCTTAACATGAAAATGCTTAACATGCCTTAAATCAAAAGACAATAAAATTTAATCAAAGACAGGGATTTTAATATATCAAACTCAGTATACACCGTATTGATGATGCTTAATATATACAGACAAGCAGATGAACCCAGAATTTGAATACTATGCGCTTAATTGCATGTTAATTGTTTTTCTTTATAATAGTTTTTTTATGGGGAACTTTGCACATTGCATTCATATTCTGGGTTAATCTATTTGCCTGTATATTTTATTAAAAAGGTGTATACATAATTTAGCCCTCCAATATCATGATGATGATGATGATGATGATGATGATGATGATGATGATGAAAGTAATGAAGCATGTATTGCAATAGGGATGTTTTCTCCCCATTATGCCCATGCATGACAGATGGCGTCAATTCTTGCTGTGCGTTTCTAAGATAAACAAATTAAAGTGCCATCTCTCTGTTATTAGTAGGGATGGTAATTGATAAGAATTTAACGATTCCGATTCCATTATCGATATTGCTTATCGATTCGATTCCTTATCGATTCTCTTATCGATTCTCATTGGGTGAGGGAATAAGTACAAATTGTTTGTTTGTATTAACTCACTTTAATATCTGATTAAAAGACAAACCACAGAGTATTAGGGTGTGAACCTACACTGGTCTCACGGTTCGGTTCGATTACGATTATCATTTCATCAAAAGTGATGTGTGCGTGCGCGTTCGCCTGTTCGGGAAGTCCCAGTGACAGAAACAGTGACATTCCAGTTTAAGTTTCATGGGACTAAAGTCTGTTTATGCCATTAAGAAAATGAAATTCTGCCAATTTTTGTTTTAAAAAGAATGTTCATTTAAAAGCAGAGCTCATTCATCATCAGTGTATAATGTTCCCTTTCGAAAGCTACAATCGATGCTGCGCTGCTCAGCGCATTGGGAACATATTTTATCGTGACCAGCTGTGAATAATGTGTATAACACGTCAATGAAATTGACCCGGAGGTAATATAGCCTCGGTCGGTGACGTCATCGGCACGCCCCCACGACACGAGGCTATAAGAAGATGAGCCGCAGGTGCATCATCAGGTCTTTTATCTTCAGACCATTACTGTGCATGTGTGAACGTCAAGCTCTCTCTCTCAACTTTCATCTGATACAGATCTTTGTTAGGAGTTAGTTTTGTCAGGCAGTGTGCAGAAATTTTCTCATCTCCAATCTTTTTTCTCTCTCATTTATCTGAGTTTAAAAGAGTGAAATGAGCCAGCAAAGCAAGAAGCGTTGTGTTCCTCCATGCTCCCGTTCCATGTCTGAGCTGGATACACACGATTATTGTTTTGTGTGTTTGGGGAAGAGCACGCGGGTCTGGTTTTAGAGGGAGGCGAGTGCGAGCATTGTGAGCGTCTCACTGTTTAGATGCTTCGCACTCGTCTCAGCTATTTCCAGTCCGCACCCACATTTTCATCGTGGGGCTCGCGTATGGATCTGCATGACGAGCAAGAGACGAGTCAGTCCCTTTCGCTTGCTGCGTCACCAGATCCAGATATCCCTTCTCGTGATCTCGAAGCGCACTCTTTGGCTTCTTCGGTTCACGAGGGGGATAATATATCTCTTGGGTATCTGTCATTCCGGGCGCGGAACATCTAACATCCCCTCAAGAGGAAGTATTAAAATTAATACCGCTCTCAGAAAGTCTGGCAGCGTGGAAACTTCTGCCAGGCGTTTCTGCGTGGGTATTAAGCACAGTACAGTTAGGATACAGAATCCAATTTATTCGTCGTCCTCCGCGTTTCAACGGCGTGATTTTCACTTCCGTGAAACCAGAGCTGATGCATGTACTGTCACAAGAGCTGCAAACTCTTCTGAGCAAAGAGGCCATAGAATATGTTCCTCTTCCAGAGAGGGAGTCAGGTTATTACAGCAGATACTTCCTAGTTCCAAAAAGGATGGGGGGTTGCGTCCAATCTTAGATCTTCGAGGCTTAAACCGTACAGTCAAAGCGCTCAAGTTCAAGATGTTAACCGTCAAGACGGTCGTGTCGCAAATTCAACATCGCGATTGGTTCGTCACGATCGATCTGAAGGACGCATATTTTCACATAGAAATATTGCCACAACACAGGAAATTCCTGAGGTTCGTTCGGAAGCGTACCAGTTTCGGGTTCTCCCATTCGGCCTAGCCTTGTCACCCCGCACATACACAAAATGCATGGATGCAGCACTGGCTCCAATGCGACTCCGGGGCATTCGCATTTTGAATTACATCGACGATTGGTTAATTCTAGCACAATCACGAGAGATGGCGCTTCAACACAGAGACATCGTGTTAGCTCATCTAGTTTCTTTAGGGCTGAAACTCAACACCAAGAAGAGTGTTCTTTCTCCTGCTCAGAGAACGAATTATCTCGGGATCGTTTGGGATTCGGTTACGATGCGGGCGCAAATGTCTCCCGCTCGAATCGAGACCATTCGGCAGACCATGACCAAAGTCAAGCTAGGCCAGGTTCGTACTGTTCGTCAGTATCAAAGAATGTTGGGTCTCATGGCTTCAGCATCCACGGTAATTCCTCTGGGGCTGTTGCACATGAGACCGTTTCAGTTGTGGCTAAAAACCAGAGGATTTCATCCAAGAGCCAATCCTCAAAGGCTAATAAAAGTGACGCGCCGCGGGCTTCGTACACTATCTCTGTGGCTCAGACCCCGGTTTCTCGCCTTGGGTCCCACTTTAGGGGCGCCGTGTCGTCGCAAACTGCTAACGACGGACGCCTCCCTGATGGGCTGGGGAGCGGTCTTAGATGGCCGTCCAGCTCAAGGGGAATGGGAGGGTCATCAGCTCGATTGGCACATCAATTGCCTCGAGTTGATGGCTGTATTTCTGGCTCTGAGATATTTTCTCCATTAATTGAGGGGCTGTCATGTCCTAGTGCGGGTGGACAGCACAGCAGCAGTCTCTTATATAAATCACCAGGGAGGTCTGCGCTCGCGCAACCTGAACAGGATAGCGAGGCAGATTTTTTCTCTGGGCCCAGGGGAAGTTCCTGTCTCTCAGGGCAGTCTACATCCCAGGGCGTTTGAATGTGGGAGCAGATCTATTGTCCAGACAGACACTTCCGACGGGGGAGTGGAGACTCCACCCGGAGGTAGTGAGACAGATTTGGACCAGGTTTTACCAAGCGGAGGTGGACCTCTTCGCCTCCCAGCAGACAGCGCAATGTCCCCTCTACTTCTCTCTGAGTCACCCAGCTCCGTTGGGTCTGGATGCGATGGCGCCTGTATGCGTTTCCTCCAGTTTCTCTGCTCCCGGGAGTTCTAGCCAGAGTTCGCCAACTAGGGTCTTGCCTATTACTGATAGCGCCGCGTTGGCCGAACAGAGTATGGTTCTCGGAGATAATGTCTCTACTCGACGGCTCGCCGTGGCGATTCCGGAGAGGAGAGACCTTCTGTCTCAGGCGGAGGGCACGATATTCCATCCCAGGCCCGGCCTGTGGAATCTTCACGTTTGGCCCCTGAGGGGTACCAATTAAGAGCCACTGGGCTTTCGCCGGATGTTATTGAGACCATTCTGAGTGCTAGGGCTTCCTCCACTAGGAAATGTTATGCCAATAAATGGGGTGTTTTTGAAAGGTGGTGTGTTGAACACAATGTAGATTCAGTTAACTGCCAGATTGCTTCAGTGCTGGACTTCATGCAAGAAAAATTATCAACAGGTACATGTCCTGCTACTCTTAGGGTTTACGTGGCCGCTCTTTCGGCTTGCCACGCCTTAATTGACGGGGCACCACTGGGGAGACACCCTCTGCTCTCTCGCTTCCTTCGGGGAGCCAGGCGACTGAGGCCTCCAGTAAGAACCAAGATCCCTTCATGGGACTTAACTGTAGTTCTCGAGGGTCTGATTGACACCCCCTTTGAACCTATAGAATCAGTGTCTGATAAACTTCTGACTCTAAAAATGGTTTTTCTAATGGCAATAACCTCTTTGAAAAGAATTGGGGATATGCAGGCTCTGTCTGTCTCGCCATCCTGCTTAGACTTTGCCCCAGGAATGGTGAAAGTGATTTTGCATCCACATCCTGACTATCTGCCCAAAGTTCCGTTTTCGGCTGTACATCCTGTCACTCTTGAGGCTTTCTGCTCCCCGCCGTTCTCAACGCCGGAGCAGGAGAGATCTCATAGACTGTGTCCAGTCCGTGCTCTTCAGGCTTACATCCACCGCACTAGCCAGTGGCGTAAGTCGGAGCAACTGTTCGTCTGTTATGGGGGCAGCAACAGAGGAGGAGCTGCTACCAAGCAGACTATGTCGCATTGGGTCAGGGATGCTATCGCTCTTGCCTATGAGGCGCGCGGCCAAGCTTCGCCTATAGGTCTTAGGGCTCACTCCACCAGGGGGGTCGCCTCTTCTAGTGCTCTGGCAAGGGGTGCCCCCCTACAACATGTTTGTGATGCGGCAGGTTGGTCCTCTCCGCACACGTTCATAAGATTTTATAGTTTGGATGTTCATGCCACTCCGGGCTCTCATGTCCTTGAGTCGACATCACAAGCTAATGTCTAGGCTCTCTTGCGTTCTTGTGAAACACACCTGCACAACCGTGGGGTCCAGACATGTTCAAGCACGGCGGCGTGGGTATTCTCGTTCCCAATGCGCTGAGCAGCGCAGCATCGATTGTAGCTTTCGAAAGGGAACGTCTCCGGTTACTTGATTGTAACCTTGTTCCCTGAGAAAGCGGAACGAGATGCTGCGCTGCTTTGCCGTGCTGAAGATGTCCCAGGACTGCTCTTCAGATAATATCCTGATGATGCACCTGCGGCTCATCTTCTTATAGCCTCGTGTCGTGGGGGCGTGCCGATGACGTCACCGACCGAGGCTATATTACCTCCGGGTCAATTTCATTGACGTGTTATACACATTATTCACAGCTGGTCACGATAAAATATGTTCCCAATGCGCTGAGCAGCGCAGCATCTCGTTCCGCTTTCTCAGGGAACAAGGTTACAATCAAGTAACCGGAGACGTTACACGCGTTGCTGTGTGGCCAAATGTTTCTGCATAGCCTATTGGAGGTAGTTCCCCCGTTTGACGAAATGGAAATTTTACACGTGTTGCAAGCAGTGTTGGGCAGTAACGCGTTACTGTAACGCAGTTACTTTTGACAGTAACTAATACTGTAACGCATTACTTTTAAAAATAAATTAACTCCGTTACCGTTACCATATGGTGTGTTGTCCATTACTTTTTTTAATTAATTTGCTAGTTGCTGGAGCGGCTGAGAAGTGTTTAAAAAATAAATGCATCGATCCGCAGATTATGGTTGAGTTCTGTAGATCTTTTGCCAAGCATGTCAGAGGTTATGGTTTCTAAACCGCACTCACATAGTTTTTTCTCTCTCAAATCAAAACCGAATATGTTCATCAGTGGTTACAGACAGTCTATATCAAGCAGGGACATGTTTGTGTGCATTTTATTTTGTGATTTCACCGGAGTCTCCACAACGGTGATAGATGTTAGCGCGCGTCCGAGTGAAGACTGTGCGAGCCACAGAGAACACTGTAACCATAACACTGATAGCAGCGGACACGAGCACTCAGGTTGATTTCAAAAACAACAGATCTCTTATTTAATAGCGAACTAAATGAATGCTATGCTAGTTAACTGAAGATACACGCAAATTACGCCTATGAATGACTTCACTGGATCTTAACAAATCAATCTAACCATAGATGTGTTACATGTGTGTCCTGTGTTTCCCCCGGCATTGTGTATTTGGTTCAGTCCTGTTCTCAGTTTTCCCGCTCCTCGTTTGTGTTTAGTTCCTTCACCTGTGTCTAGTTAATTTGCCCCAGCTGTATCTTGTTTCCCTCTTCAGTACTCTGTGTATTTAAGTTCCTCTCTTGTCAGTGTTCAGGGTCGGTTATTGTCTATGTTACCAGTGTGTATACTTTGCTCTTCTGCCTGCCAGTATCTGTTTGTTGTTTTGATTTATTAGTAAAAGTGTTTGTCTTTGGAAATCCTAGTCTCCTCGTGCTTCCTGCCTACACCAACCGTAACAAGATGTTACCAGTAGTGGTGGCTTTTTTTAATCTATTTAAAATAATTTTGCAAGGGTTCTATGACATTAGTATATATTTTTAGGAAGTTCAATGTGCCCAGTCGAGTTCACATTTCAACAGTCAACCTGATAGCTGAATTAGGATTATTGTTTGTTTGATCTGACTACAGCACTTTAAAGCTAAATGTAAAAGCTTTTAATTTAAGTTTTATTTTAAACTTGAATTAAATGTATTTGAAAGCTGGACAAAGCTTGGCACATTTTATTTGCAAAAGTTTTTATTTTTGTATGAAGATATTTAAAGTAATATCAAACTACATTTAATTTGTTGTGTTTCTTTTCTTTTAAATTGTGTCTACTGCAATCAATCACATAGGAAAAAGTAAACTACATTTATATACTGCAAATGTTTTTTTTTAATTGAGAATCGTTTTTGAATCGAAAATCGATTTTGAATTGAATCTTGAGACTAAAAATCGGTATCGAATCGTGACAGTTTCTGAATCATGCACCCCTAATATATATATATATAGCCTATATATATGAGGTGTAACGATGTTCAAACTGAACCCAACAAAACGATTACTATATAGACCATTTCAACGGCTATTCGGTCTAAAGATGAGACGTCTTTGTTCCTTGGACGTTTCTGTTTAGTTGCTGAGGGCATTCAAAACAATTGCGGGATGCTCTTGATGTACAGTGGGATTGCGTTAATTTATTTAATCCTGATATTTAAAATATCAAAATTGAAATTAGGTCCTTGTTGCTCGTTAGATGGGTCCTCCCTCTGGCCCGAAACTAACCTTCATTTGGAAATTAAAGTGTTTAGATTTCCGAAAAACGCGCCTGGATTACAGCAGTGAAGCGAGAAAGCTGGATACTAAGCAACCAGCAATATACAGCACACATTTCGATTCTGGTAAGTAAAATCATCATACTTAAACAGTTAACGTAAAAAAATACAAATAATCCAATGAAAATAAAAAAGTATTTTACTTACCAGAATCGAAATGTGTGCTGTATATTGCTGGTTGCTTAGTATCCAGCTTTCTCGCTTCACTGCTGTAATCCAGGCGCGTTTTTCGGAAATCTAAACACTTTAATTTCCAAAAGAAGGTTAGTTTCGGGCCTTTCGTTTTGTGATTGTATGGCAAGACCAGCTGAGGAAGAGTCTTATCTAGCCAAACGATAGGTCATTTTTTTAGGTCAAAAACATATCAAAAAGCAGCGTTTCCTCACGAGACCGCAGCGCATGCCCGGATGAGTGAGTGAGTGAGTGATGTTCAGGAAGAGTGACTGACACAGGCTGCTCCACAGCAACAGAGAGGGCTCGGCTGAGCGAAAAAACACTTATTTTTGTTGAATAGATTCGTGTACCTTAACTGGGTTCCGGAGGCAGCTTATAACTTTCGGGAAACGGAGTTTGAACGGGAGATATTTCATTACGCTGCATTATTGACGTTTGCAGTCGGATGCTCTCATGTTCGCTCTGTTTACGTAGCTCTGTTAGCTCGGTAATTTAGACAATAGGCTGTTGACAGAGTAACGTTAACATTCGGTTTAAAAGGTTAAAAAATTGCTTGTGTAGTTGTGTCGAATTGTATGCACTTGTGGGAGTTATGGTACGCAGAGCAGACCTCCCAAGTCTCCCGGAAGTTCAGGGAATCTCCCGCATATTGAGAGACCTTTATATTGAAAGGACTGAAAACATTGTGAACTGAACACGAAGAAACAAGACGCAACTGACAAATGACTAGCGTGTCATGGCACGGAAATACATGGGGTATGTAACTGTTAAAAGGACAAGATATCAGCGGACATTCAAACTGATTTTTTATTACGAATATGACTGACCTGAAGGAAAATGCTATATCTACTGTAAATGCAGGTACACTCATTTACTCAATCTCTCACAATACTCTACTCTAAAAGCTTGAATAACATAAATGAGAACATATGTTTTTTAAGTTGCCAAGAGTGGTTGCTAGGGGTGTTGTGTAGTGATACATAGAACTGTTGGGTGAAGTGGTCATAGCCGTGTTTTATCGTGAATAAAACACAACTATTGACCAATCAATACAATACAATACCATATACTTTATTGTCCCCTCAGGGACATTTGTCTTGGGCACAGTGTATGCTGCATTTTTAAATCACATGAACTATAAATAAATTATAAATGAATCACATGTACCTCACATAGACCGTCCATGCATGAACATGTAAACGTGTATATCATGTGTCTTATTGCACAGCTATAAAAGGCATTGTTATTGCACAATTAATCACTACATAAACCAGCAATAAATAACAATAGCCAACAGTACATAATAATAAAAAATATGAAACAATAAATGATATAAAGTAATCAGAGCTAACCAGAGACAACCATAGGTCTTTGTACTTGACATTCAGGATTCTAATGGAGGCACAACAGGTTTTTAAACCGATTAAGTCAACATTTGGGCACTCTATATCTTCTACCTGAAGGCAGAAGAACATACTCAGGATGAACACTCAGAATTAAGGACTGGAACTAACTGTTAACTGTTACTATATATATATATATATATATGAGTTTGTGTGAGTATATTCCCCACACATATTGCCTTTCTAAACTAAAATTATCTTACAGAATTTAAATCAATGTATTGTTTTATGTGAATGAGTAGGCAGAATGATTTTCACATCATTTTGAAGCAAAACCTCTAGGCTACAACATCCATTAGCCAAATGTCTCATTTAGTATGTGTTTTGTGGCCTTATTTCAGAAACTTAAACTTTTTGTTTTTTCCATGCATAATATAAATGTTACCCTCTCAAAAATACAAACATATACATGTTGCTCACATATTATGATAGCCCTGTCTGTGCTAAATACAGTGCAATGATGTCTTCTATTTTAACGTATCGCAATCAGCATGCGTACAGTTTTCTATTGACTTAAACATTCTGAGGTTTGATATTTTCTGATAATGACTGTCGTCAATAACAACGCAGCTGTATAACAAATCGCGGCTGGCACCATCTTGTGTCCACTTAGAGATTGTATTAAAAATGACCACTTGTTTTGTTGCCAGGATGATTATTTTGTACATTGTAATGGGTTATAAAGTAACAAGCTGGATTTACATGATCCCTTACATCTTAGAACCTTTATTACAGACAAAAGAGATAATAGATCATATGTTTTGTCTATATAATACAGCTAGGATAAAAATAGGATTTTTGAGTATGATTTTTTTTTAAGGCATGAAATGATTAAGACTCGTCTCGGACTCGTGACAAAAGACTCCAGACTTGACTCAGACTTCAGATAAAAGACTTGTGAACATCTTTGCCTCAGTATCTGCTAAATGGCTGTATAGATCTGATCAGAACCATATTTTCCTTTCAGCAGAACTTATAGTTTATAAAATAAGAGTGGTCTCTTATTAGTTTATATTAAATGGATGTGTAATTATTCAACAGATTTAACAAGCTTTTGTTGTGAGTTCTGATGTCACAGTCTCAGATATCTTCATTGTTTCTGTGTGTGTCTGTAGATTACGGCGCTGTAAGGTGACAGGAGAAGGCTGTGGTTATCTGGCTTCAGCTCTGTGTTCAAACCCCTCACACCTGAGAGAGCTGGATCTGAGCGACAATCACCTGGGAGACTCAGGACTCAAGATGCTCTCTGATATACTGAAGGATCCAAACTGCACACTGAACAAACTCGAGTATGTTGAGCAATAAGAGTAATCTCATTCTGTGAATATATGTATTTGTATTTCAGTCTTATCATATTCAAGTGTACAGTGGAGTGAAATGTCGAAAGGCTCTGTAGTAGAGCTGCGTGGAGCAAAAGATTTACTGAGTCACTTTAATACAATATCAATCTCAAGGAGTAGGCCTTCTGAAAAAGATATTCACGCAAACATTTAAAATCTGTCATTATTTACTCGCATCCAAACCTGCATGACTACTTTTATTCTGCCGAACACAAAAGACACTCTTTTCAGTCAGTGGTCACCAAAACTTCAAAATATCATCTTTTGTGTTCAGCAGACGAAATCCACAAAGGTTTGGAAACACATGAGAGTGAGTAAATGATGACAGAGTTTTAATTTTAGTGTAAACTGTCCCACCGCTGTACCGACCCGTCAGTTTTGTGGACCGTTACACCCCTAATATATTTAAATATACACACTGCCTTTCAAAAGTTTGGGATCGGTACGATTTTTAATGTTTTTAAAATAAGTCTCTTCTGCTCACCAAGGCAGCATTTATTTCATAAAAAACAGTAATATTGTGAAATATTATTACAATTTAAAATAACTGTTTTGTTTTTTAATATATTTTAAAATTTAATTTATTCCTGCGATCAAAGCTGAATTTTTCAGCATCATTACTTCAGTATTCAGTGTCACTTGATCCTTCAGAATTCATTCTAATATGATGATTTGATGCTCTAGAAATATTTATGATTATTATCAATTTTGAAAACAGTTGTGGACAATTTTTTTTCAGGATTCTGATTAATAGAAAATTCAAAAGAACAGCATTTATCTGAAATGGAAAGATTTTGTAACATTAAACACTACCATTCAAAAGTTTGGTGCCACCGAAAATAATGGCGGCGGCTCACTTTTTTTTGCTAATTTGCTAATTGCAAATTAAAGCCGCGTTTCCACCGCAATTGCCTGGAACTATTTGTCCCAGGAACTTTTTTCCCAGGAACTTTTTTTGCCCCAGACCGGTAGCTTTCTGCGTTTACAGCGCGGTCTAAAGTACCGGGTAAACTGCGCGCGACTGCTCATTGCTTGCTTGTGACGGACAGTAAAAAGACTGTAATCAGTTTTGAGCGCCACATTTATAATAAATATGGAAGAGATTCACACTGTGCTGCAGTTGTTTGAGATTTATTGGTTTACTAACGAGGTCATTAACAAAACGGCAGAAAAGAGACGAGCACTGATATTAAAGCGTGTTCAGAAAGCTCGTAATGCTAACGTTAGATCTAAAATTAGACAGCGTATGTTATCAGCTATTGCGGACATGACCGTGAGACGGCTGGGACGAACGCGCAGAAAATGTGTCTCTCTTCCGCAAATACGCTTAATAAAGCCTGAATCTCGTCGTCGGTCCAGCGGCCTTTTTTATTTTTGTTAAATTCTATATTTGCAGACAGACAACTCTTACTGCATGGAACTTCATTACTGCATGGAACTTCATTACTGCATGAAGCCACGAACTGCAATAGATTCAAAAAATCGCGGAGTTATCCAATCATAATGCGGCAACGCACAAGCCCCACCCGCGAAAGTTCCTGAACTTTGAAAAAGTACTACCTCGCGAGCAGGGACTTTCGGAGGGGGAAATATCTACCCGGAACTTCATTTAGACCCTGGTTCCTACGGTGTAAACACACCGAGTACCAGCCCAAAGTTCCTAGTTCCTGGGTAAAGTTCCTGCGGTGGAAACACGGCTTAATATGTTTATAAGTAACTAAAGAAGCACCAATGTCAGGGCATCTCAAAACATCTCTAGGGCCCCAAAAACACGTTGGACCCCCAAGGGTTAAACCTAGCACTACGTTTTACTTTTAGCAATCTTTTGGTAGTATATGCAGCTTTTCTCTCTCCTAATATGTGTCTATAGCCCTTTTCACACAGAGATTCCGGAAAATACACGGATAAAGTGACCCGCGATTTGACCTGGGTTCGTTTGATTTTGGTTCATTCACACTGCCAGTGATTTTCCGGAATCAGAGGGTGCGTTCACACACAATCCGTAAAAACCCCGCAAAGACACGTGCCATCGATGTGACGTAATGTCTCAGCAGCGTCTATAGTTTGCTTATGAGCTGCGATTTCTCGAACCACGCTTGTGCATTTTTTTCTCTGATTCGATCATAAACTAGCGCATTACGTACCGTTTCACTAGCCTGCTTTCACTTCACTTTAGCGTCATCATTACGGCACGTCATTGATTACGGCTTTTGTTCAAACAGCGCGCGTTCCGGGACTGAAAACGGCAACGTTACTAGGTCCCCAACTCGGCATCGATCCCGGCACCAATCCCGGGTCGTGTTAGCGTTCACACAGAAGGCGTTCTGGCAATTTCCCGGCAATTTCATATTAAAGTTCATATTTTAACGTATCGCAATCAGCATGCGTACAGTTTTCTATTGACTTAAATATGCTGAGGTTTGATATTTTCTGATAATGACTGTTGTCAATAACCTTGTGTATATAACCAAAACCAATAACCAAAACATCTTGTGTCCACTTAGAGATTGTATTCAAAATGACCTCTTGTTTTGATGCCAGGACGATAATTTTGTGCATTGTAATGGGTTATAAAGTAACGAGCTGGATTTACATCATCCCTTACATCTTAGAACCTTCATTACAGACAAAGCAGATAATAGATCATATGTTTTGTCTATATAATACAACTAGGATAAAAATAGGATTTTTGAGTATGATTTTTTTTTAAGGCATGAAATGACTGAAGACTCGTCTCGGACTCGTGACAAAAGACTCCAGACTTGACTCAGACTTCAGATGAAAGACTTGGGAACATCTCTGCCTCAGTATCTGCTAGATGTCTATATAGATCTAATCAGAACTATATTCTTCTTTCAGCAGAACATATAGTTTATGAAATAAGAAAGATCTCTTATCAGTTTATATTTAATGAGCTTTTGTTGTGAGTTCTGATGTTACAGTCTCAGATGTCTTCATTGTTTCTGTGTGTGTTTGTAGATTATGGGGCTGTAAGATGACAGGAGAAGGCTGTGGTTATCTGGCTTCAGCTCTGTGTTCAAACCCCTCACACCTGAGAGAGCTGGATCTGAGCGGCAATCTCCTGGGAGACTCAGGACTCGAGATGCTCTCAGGTCTACTGAAGGATCCAAACTGCACACTGAACAAACTTGAGTATGTTGAACAATAAGATTCTCATACTGTGAATATATGTATTTGTATTTCAGTCTTACCATATTCAAGTGTATAGGGGACTGAAATGTCAAAAGGCTCTGTAGTAGAGCTGCGTGGAGGAAAATATTTACTGATTTACTTTAGTACAATATCAATCTCAAGGAGTAGGCCTTCTGAAAAAGATAGTTCACGCAAATATTTTAAATCTGTCATTATTTACTCACCCTCACGTCAACCAAACTTGCATGACTACCTTTATTCTGCCGAACACAACAGAAGATATTATTTTCAGTCAGTGGTCACCAAAACTTCAAAATATCATCTATTGTGTTCGGCAGAAGAAATCCATACAGGTTTGGAAACGCATTATTGAGTAAATGATGACAGTTTTAATTTTGGTGTAAACTGTCCCACCGCTATACCGAACCGACAGTTTTGTGTACCGTTACACCCTTAATATATATTTATATACACACTGCCTTTCAAAAATTTGGAATCAGTAAGATGTTTTATGTTTTTAAAAGGAGTCTCTTCTGGACCGGAGCTAGTTCCCAGAACTTATGCTCTTCTCAACAGCCCTTCCTGACCCATTACTCTGAGACATTCTGTTCTAGGTATTACCACAAACATGTCGTAGATATGAGGCAGGTTTACGCCCTGAAATGGAACCTATTCGTTGAATGGTGTTCTTCTCTAACCAAAAAGACCCCCCAAAGGTTTTTGGTCTGTCCGTGCTCCGTTCCTGCAAGATGGGTTGGAGCGAGGGCTGTCTCCCCCCCACCCTCTAATTGTATGTGGCCTTATTACTGCACATCACGATGCAGTGAATGCAAATCATGGAGAAGCATGCCTTAATTGCCAGGTTCCTGAGGGGAGCGAGGAGACTGAATCCACCTCGCGCCCCCTCTATACCCTCTTGGGACTTATCTCTCATGCTACCGCACTGCTGAGACATCCCTTTGAGCCACTGCAGGCAGCTGAGTTAAAAATCCTGTTTTTAAGAGAACAGTTCTCCTGCTTGCTTGGCCTCTATCAAGGACGTAGGGGACCTGCACGCATTTTCGGTCGACAAATTGTGCCTTGAATTTGGGCCGGCCAACTCTCAGGGTTTCCTGAGACCCCGGCCTGGATATGTGCCCTAGGTTCCTTCCTCTCTCTTAAACGAGACCAGGTTGTGAGCCTGCAAGCACTGCCCCGGAGGAAGCAGTCCCAGCTCTGGCTTTTTCACTGATAAGAAAAAAAAGTGAGTTGGTATCGCCGGCGATACCGCCGACCTCAGAGGGTTAACAAGCTTTTGTTGTGAGTTCTGATGTCACAGTCTCAGATATCTTCATTGTTTTTGTGTGTGTTTGTAGATTACGGCTCTGTGGGGTGACAGGAGAAGGCTGTGGTTATCTGGCTTCAGCTCTGCGTTCAAACCCCTCACACCTGAGAGAGCTGGATCTGAGCGTCAATCACCTGGGAGACTCAGGACTCGAGATGCTCTCTGATATACTGAAGGATCCAAACTGCACACTGAACAAACTCAAGTATGTTGATTCATCTTATCCTGTGAATATATGTCTTTTTATTTCAGTCTTACCATATTCAAGTGTACAGGGGAGTGAAATCTCGAAAGGGTCTGTAGTAGAGCTGCATGGAGGAAAAGATTTGCAAAAAACTTTACACAGCACGAGAGTGCTGAGAAGAGTATGCTGTCATTACTAGGGTTGGGAATCATTTATACTCTTGACTACTTTACACTGGTCATGTCGGCTGTGGAGGAGCTCAGTGCCTGTGTGACTCGCCATAGACATAAACAGAGAGAAGTAGCTCTGGCTACAATGCTCTACAAATAATAACCGCTAGAGCACAAATTCATCCAGTAATGAAACAAGTGAAGTCTTTATGAATCAATCATTAAAACCGATTTTAAAATTCTGTTTCACCTGTCTGGATCTTACATGTGTGTTCACGCATATTCTACCCTTGGGTATTAATCAGTGCTGGAGATACAGTAAGCTAGGAGAGGTAACAAATTCACATAGAGAATGCAGAAATGTTTATTTTCCATCAGAATTTTTTTTTAACCAGTCTGTTAAACACATTTGACAAGTCTAAGAAATAAACAAAAAAGATTTAGAATTTTTCCATTAGCCTACTACTATTTTTTTTATTAATTGTTTTAATAATTTTTACTGAATGGGAACCGGAATCTGAAAATTTATTACGATTCCCAACCCTAGTCATTACACAGCACGAATCTAAAAAAGATAGTTCACGCAAACATTTTAAATCTATCTATCATTATTTACTCTCCTTCACGTCATCCAAACCTGTATGCCTTCTTTTAAAGACAGTCTTTACTGTCTTTAGTCTTTTTGTGTTAGATGTCTGTTATCTCACACTGGATCTAAACACACACACACACACACACACACACACACACACACACACACACACACACACACACACACACACACACACACACACACACACACACACACACACACACACACACAAACACACACACACACACACACACACACACACACACACACACACACACACACACTCCTTCCTACATCTGATAAAAAACAGCATTACAAATAACTGCTGCCTATAGGGAATCAAAATGGTCAAAATTGAACCTGCCTGAAAAAAAATCCCACCTATCTAGCCAGTATATTCCCGTGAATTTATTTTCATTGTTTTTTTCTTTTTCAAAATTAAAGAAAGAAAAAAACTCTAATAATACTAAATAGTAATAAATATTTGACAGTAAAACATCAGTTTTAAATACTACTAATACCAGCGACAAAATAAAATTCTTAATTAATATAGGGTCATGTTTAATTGGCTTTATGCACAGCTGCACTACTTCCTGAGCTTCAGCCAGCTCCTTTGTTTCCTGTCTGCCATTATTGGACAAACTAATCCAGGTGTGCCTGGCCTCAGTAACAATAATCAGGCACGCCTGGATTAATCAGTTTGTCCAATAATGGCAGACAGGAAACAAAGGAGCTGGCTGAAGTTCAGGAAGTAGTGAAGCTGTGCATAAAGCCTATTCTGACAGATTGAGAGATATTGATCATACATCAGCATTGTAATTGCATTTCCTTATTGAATTTCTTTTTTAATTAAATTATATTTAAATAATATAATGACTTCCAAATGATTTATTAAAAAAATGAAATTAATAATTTCTTCAGTATTTCTAGTTAGAAACTGCCTTTACTTTTCCCATATCCCATATCCCATAGTAGTGTTTAATTCAAAAGGGCCGAACAGTTCTCGTTGTGTTAATCACTGATTAGAGCGGCCGGCACAAGCAAGTTCATCATTTAATCCCTGTTTGTCACACATTTGGACTATGGTCGTGGTTAATCTCATACACTGCAGTATATCTTTACCAGCGCTTAACGTGGTGGAATCCGATCTCCGATCTGCCCATCGGAGAAGTCCCATTGCTTATAATAAAAGGATAATAAGAGGACATATAGACACTGCAGTGCACTGATACTCTGTGTAAAATGTATTTCGCTTTAAAATGTAGGTATGTTAAAGTTTCAACAAATTAAAATACTCAAAGTTCAGCAGAATTTATATGAAATGATAAATCTCTTATCAGTTTATATTAAATGGATCTGTAATTCTTCAACAGATTTAACAAGCTTTTGTGGTAAGTTCTGATGTCACAGTCTCAGATATCTTCATTGTTTCTGTGTGTGTCTGTAGTTTACAGGGCTGTGATGTGACAGGAGAAGGCTGTGGTTATCTGGCTTCAGCTCTGCGTTCAAACCCCTCACACCTGAGAGAGCTGGATCTGAGCTACAATCCCATGGGAGAATCAGGACTCAAGATGCTCTCTGATCTACTGAAGGATCCAAACTACGCACTGAATAAACTCAAGTATGTTGAGCAATAAGATTCATCTCATCCTGTGAATATATGTGTGTGTATTTCAGTCTTCCCATATTCAAGTGTACAGGGGAGTGAAATGTTGAAAGGCTCTGTAGTAGAGCTGCGTGGAGGAAACATTATTACTGATTTACTTTGTACAATATCATCCAAATGGATGCTGCACACTGGTGCTGGTTGAGGAGAGAACCCCTGATATGATTGTAAAGCGCTTTGGGTGTACAGTAGTACATATAAAAGCGCTATATAAATGCCTCATTCATTCATTCATTCATTCATTCATATCAATCTCAAGGACTAGGCCTTCTGAAAAAGATAGTTCATGCAAACATTTTAAATCTGTCATTATTTATTAACTTCACGTCATCCAAACATGCATGACTACCTTTATTCTGTCGGACACAAAAGAAGTCACTCTTTTCAGTCAGTGGTAACCAAAACTTCAAAAAATCATCTTTTGTGTTCAGCAGAAGAAATCCATACAGGTTTAGAACTACATGAGAGAGAAAAAATGATGACAAAGTTTTTATTTTAGTGTAAACTGTCCCTTTAAGAAAGGGCAGGTTTTATTTGGGTCACAATCAGTGGAGTGCTTCTTTGGTGCTGGTTTGGTAAGAATATAACCTTGTTGAGCTTGGACTGACAGGTTTATCATATTTCCTCTTTGAATGACTGCACATGATCTATTGTACAGGTTTTACATGGCATTTCTGATTGAGTTTTTAAAACCAAAATACTCCCATACAATTAAGATACTTCCATGTTTTGACACTGGATCTTCTTCTGCATCTTCATTGTCTTCAGCATCAAGGGATCATTTTGACAAGCTAACACGTTTGGGGCCTTTCAAACACGGTTCTTTCATCTGTCTGCACTATTTCTTATAAACAAGCATTAGACAAGGGTCTTTGACCACTGATCCTCCTCCTGTTTTTCCACTCTTGCTTGTGTGATATTGTTTAATTAGCTTCATCTACAAACACAGAAATCTGGTATGTCTTTATATTTTAATTAAATATGGAAACATATTTAAAATGGGTTTATTGTAAATGTCATTAAGTAAATGTGTGTTTTTATGGTGTAATTAAATATGACAGGTGTGTGTCACGGGTGTGGTGTGGGTTGAAGAAGGCAGGCAGAGTCAGAAAGTTCCAATTCCAACATTTACTAAATAACTCCAAAATCAAACTGGTACAGGCAGGCAGAGAACACAAACACCAGGTAACATTTACAGTGACCGACAAAGACAGACTGAGCAGAAGCAAACTAAATACAGGCATGAATCAAACATAACACGGTGAAAACAGGTGACACAGATGATGATAATGAGGGAGTGAGTTCAGGTGAGGAGACAAGAGGATCCTGGGAAGTGTAGTGAAGAGACGGAGACTAGACAGACTGTGACATTACACCCCCCCTCCGGAAAGCGCGACCTCGCGCTGCAGAGGAATCAAGGCGGAGCAGATGGAGGGAGGAGCCAAGGCGGAGCAGATGGAGGGAGGAGCCAAGGTGGAGCAGATGGAGGAAGGAGCCAAGGCGGAGGCGGGGCTGACGACACCAGGGGGCCGACTGACAGGGGCGGAGCAGGTGAGGGAGGAGACCAGGGTGAAGCCGTAGAGCTGACGAGACAGGGTGATGCTGAGGGACTGGAGGAACATGGTGAGACCGCAGGCTCCGGCGACAGAAGGGTAGACAGGGACACAGAAGGACACGGTGGAGACAGAGGGAGTGAGGACCAAAGGGAAACTGAGGGGAGTGAGGAGTCCAACAGAACCGGGGGGACGAAGGGACGAGGTGTAGCCAGAGGAGAGAAGTCCAAAGGTGAGGGAAGGCCGACGAGGGACCAAAGTGGATCCGGGGGGACGAGGGAGCCTGGCGGAACTGGGGGACTGAGGGGCCATGGTGGAGCTGAGGGAGGTAAGAGCCAAGGGGGAGCAGATGGGACAAAGGGCCGAGGTAGAGTCCTGGTTGAGGAGGTTGGAGGCGGAGGCCAGGGATCCACCGACCAGGCTGGATCAGCAGGGCTGGTAGTCAGGGGTGGACGGGCTGAAAGGTGGCAGATGAGAGGAGGTGGGAGAGGGAGGCTGGGTGGGAATACCGTCTCTGGCTGGGCATGTCTGACGTGAGTCTCTGGCTGGACGGTCTCTGGCTGGACGGTCTCTGGCTGGACGGTCTCTGGCTGGACGGGCTCTGGCTGGACGGGCTCTGGCTGGACGGGCTCTGGGTCAACGGGCTCTGGCTCTGGGTCAACGGGCTCTGGCTCTGGGTCAACGGGCTCTGGCTCTGGGTCAACGGGCTCTGGCTCTGGGTCAACGGGCTCTGGCTCTGGGTCAACGGGCTCTGGCTCTGGGTCAACGGGCTCTGGCTCTGGGTCAACGGGCTCTGGCTCTGGGTCAACGGGCTCTGGCTCTGGGTCAACGGGCTCTGGCTCTGGGTCAACGGGCTCTGGCTCTGGGTCAACGGGCTCTGGCTCTGGGTCAACGGGCTCTGGCTCTGGGTCAACGGGCTCTGGGCTGGACGGGACCAGCGGTGAAGGCTTGACGTGGCTGGACGGGACCAGCGGTGAAGGCTTGACTGGGCTGGACGGGACCAGCGGTGAAGGCTTGACTGGGCTGGACGGGACCAGCGGTGAAGGCTTGACTGGGCTGGACGGGACCAGCGGTGAAGGCTCTGTGTTTGGAGTGGTGGAGATGGCTGGAGTTTGTGGTTGAGTGGCGATGTAATTAACCTCACCTACGGTGAAGGTTGAGCCACTCAACCACAGCACATAGTCCAGGTACTGGGCAAACGAGCCTGGGATAGCCGCCGCTGGAGCCTGTTGGTATAAAGATTCATCCAGTCCACACCAGAATACGGTTTTTAAAACACCATCAGCCCAGTCCACGAGGTGAGAAATTTCGAGGAATTTAGCCACATATTCCTCAATCTGGCAGCCATCCTGGAAACAATGGACCAGACGATCGGCTGGGGGGAATGGAGAGTGAGCTGGGTCAACCGGGGTGAGGAAAATTCCCATGCTGACTCTTTACTTGGTCGGTCGTTCTGTCACGGGTGTGGTGTGGGTTGAAGAAGGCAGGCAGAGTCAGAAAGTTCCAATTCCAACATTTACTAAATAACTCCAAAATCAAACTGGTACAGGCAGGCAGAGAACACAAACACCAGGTAACATTTACAACGACCGACAAAGACAGACTGAGCAGAAGCAAACTAAATACAGGCATGAATCAAACATAACACGGTGAAAACAGGTGACACAGATGATGATAATGAGGGAGTGAGTTCAGGTGAGGAGACAAGAGGATCCTGGGAAGTGTAGTGAAGAGACGGAGACTAGACAGACTGTGACAGTGTGTTTGCACACACACACATATCTGTGGTTAATATTGTTTTGCTCTCTCTTCTTGTCTTCAGGCACTAGTAATCTCACTCTAGATCCAAACACAGAAGTCACTCTTCTGATTCTGAGGAGAACAGAAACATGACGAACGTGTTTGAGGACCAGCTGTATCCTGATCATCCAGAGAGTTTTGATGAGTGTCGTCAGGTTCTGTGTGGAGAGAGTCTGACTGGACGCTGTTACTGTGAGGCTGAATGGAGTCAGTCAGGGAATATCAGTTACATATAAAGGAATCAGCAGGAAAGGAAAGAGACACAGTAAATTTGGATTCAACAAAAAATCCTGGAGTTTATCCGTTCTGATTACAGATTTACTGGCAGAGTATGAGCATTTCTGGACTGACTTTGTTCTTCTACAGCGTCTCTGACATTCACACACATTTAACACAATCAGTTTATATAGTTTGTTCTTATTTCCCTCGCTGGTTGTCATACATGATTATTTACTCTTACAATGTTTAAATGTTTCTGAGGAAAAGGAATAAGTAATCAGCTTAAATGTTTCTTTGTATTTTTGTTTTCTCTGCTGCTTCACATATGGGATGATTTCTGAGGATAGTTTTATGAAAGAGCTTTACAGGGACCTGAGAAGAGCTTGTGCTGATAATCATGAAATCATCCATTAGCCAGTTGTACACAATATATTCTGCTTTTGTTTAACCAGAAAGTCAAGAGTACAATCATTCAAGTGCTCTGATGGTAATTTGTGCATGTTCATAGTGGATGATGCATTACATTGTTTCGATTCAGGTGAAATGTAAAGATTTATATAATGTCTATATACAGTGTCCACTGAAATATTTAGACACTTTTAAGTATTTAGCCACAATTAAGCATGTATAAATGTATTTGCATTAGTTTTCAATCAAAAAATGAAAATATGAAACAATAGATTAGCTGCACTCTCAGGGAAATTTTTTTTAAAACAGCCTTTTCATAAGATACACCTTTATACCCTATTTAACCTTTAATGATACATATTAGTACTTTTGACAGCCTTTGTACACTTTTCTATTTTTTTAATGGCTAAACATTATTTAAGGCTATTCTATAGGTTCGGATATTGATATACGAACTGTTGTTGCTAATAAAGTTTTATGATGTTTCTTCATTTAAACCTATATAAATGTTCATATCAGTATCGTCCCTCATACCAAATTTAACAACTGATCATACTGATCATAAAGATCTTGTGACATGGAGAACAGTAAACCAGAGGTTTAGTAAAGCATATAGTAAGTTTGTTCATGGTTTAGATAAAAAATTAAATTTAACGCTCTTTCATTCAGACGTTTGCCTGTTTGGTGTTTGGCCAAAACCAAGCCCCGCCCACATTTGTTCTTGATCCAGGCCCTGTTCCAGATGAAACCCTGAGCCATCATGATCTTCCTCTGAGTCCACACTTTTGTGACATTACGCCGCTTTGACTGTCAGCTAGGAGTTTGCTGTGAAGCTCACAGGATTGCAGGCTCTGCAAAAGTGTTTATTGAGGGAGCATATCAGCTGCAAGGGGGCGCTCGCAAGCACACGTCTGAAACCTAAAATGACAAATGGGACACCCTACAGTCTTGTGGACTTAACGGACACACGCGGTGGCCATTGTAAATGCCCTTTCACACAGGAAGAGTTTTATCTATGAGCATAATCCACCATATGCTGCTGCTTTCTGATATTTATTTTAATATATTTTACTTTTTTAATGGTTTGTACAGTGGCTATTTTTCAGCTGTATTGGTAATTTGGATTGTAGAATATTTGCTTTAAAAGTTTAGTATGTTATTTGTTATTTTATTTATCTGTATTGTTTTATGGTGTGCAAATTTAAACACCTTTTACCTTATTTTAATTATTCTCAGGTTAGGTAAAGTAAGTCAGATCTGTTCTAATTAATAAGCAATTGAATATTCATACTTACAATAATTAGGTTACAGAAGACTTCTTCGTGGTAAGTTCAGCTCAATCTTTTATAAAGCAGAGACTTATGGCAGGCGAGCTTCTTAATTTCAATTATATATATATATATATTTTATTAAATACAGGTTAACTAGTTTACATAAAAGGTATTAATATATAAAATTCTTCATCAGATTCACTGATAGTTCATCGCGTTTTGAGGATGGCAGCACGCTACTCCAGAGGATTATGGACAGCGGGATGAATTTACCTTTTCCTCAGAGGAATTTGAAACTCGCACGACGAATTGCTGCATGTTGAAGAACGAATTGACCCCGCTAAGGATACAAGTTTGGAGTAAGTTGTTTAGTGTTATAATTCCTTTTCTGATCATAGAGCTCAAATGCATTTTCAGACTATATTTTGCCTAGTTTTGACATCTATTACCTCACATTATGCCTAACATTCACGTAGGCCGTGTAAACTTTTTAAATAACTGCTTAGGTTATAATGATTTAGTGAAATATATCGATCCGCAAGTTTTGTTTGAGTTCTTCTGTGGTCTGGTGGCAGATCGTTTGTCAGAGGTTACGGGTTCGAATCCGCCCTCAGTATAGTTTTTTTCTCTCATCAAAACTGAATATGTTCATCAGTGGTTACAGTCTATATCAGGGATGGGCAACTCCGGTCCTCGAGGGCCACTGTCCTGCAGAGTTTAGCTCCAACCCTAATTAAACACACCTGAACAAGCTAATCAATGTTTTCAGGATTAATAAAAAATTATTTTTGTCAGGGTTGGAGGGTTTTGTCAGGGCCCTCGAGGCCCTCGAGGACCGGAGTTGCCCATCCCTGGTCTATATCAAGCACACACGTATATAGGACACACGTTTGTGTGCATTTTATTTTGTGATTTCACCGGAATGAATAGTGTCCGAACAACTCAAAACATCAAAACATCTCAAGAGCCCCGAAAACACCTCAGACCCCAGAGGGTTAATGGCTTTTCTTGTGTTTTCAGAGATTGAGTAACTTCCTTGATCTGTTGTCATTTCCCGTTCCTACAAACATCCGCTTTAAACCGAAACTAAATCAGATTACACGCTAATAAAAGGTGTAAACAGGAATCTCCACGTTTCAACTGTGTATAAAAGTCAGTTTTATACATAAAAAGCGAGTTTTTACCTTAGAGATTATAAAACAGAATGAACTATGAGACAAACTTGCTGAAAAAAAAAACAGTGCTGCAGAGAAACACACAGTTCTTCTTCATGAGAACACGGAAGTGAAAGTAAGTTCAGTGCTTTTGATGATCGAAGTGCCATTTCAGAGGGGGACAAAAAAACATCTGCAAATATTGCCATTATTCAAGGTAAGTTAGGAAATATTTTAAGTGTTTCCATGTTTCACAGAAGATTCATGGGTAACGCTTTATTTTTGCACAAGAACATATTTTGCCAGAAATGTGATGATAACTTTTATATACAACAGACATACAATTTTTGCCTGGAATATATTAACATAATAGGTAGGCTACCTGTTAGTTTAAAAAAAAAATTACATTATAAATAATTTGCTTGTATATCTTCTTGTTACCCCTTTATTAGCCTACCCAAAACTTAAAATATTGTTCCCTTATACCTACACGGAGGTACACTATATTTACAGAAACGTACACCATAATTTCGATTTACTTACGAAGTTATTTACAGGTTGTATATCTGCTTGTTACCCCTTTATTACCCAAAACTTAACATATTGTTCCCTTATACCTACACTGAAGTACGCTATAATTACAGAAACGTACACCGTAATTTCGGTGTACTTACGCAGTTGTTTGCGGGTAACACCAAAATAAAGTGTTACCGATTCATGCAGCTCAACTAATAAACCTTTAATGGCAGTGGCGGCGTCCCCATTATAAGTTCAGGAACGGAGCCACCCTTAACTTGTCGTTCAATGGTTAGGCCTACAATAGTCCCTTTTCAGACGTTACAATAGTATGGATGTTTGAAAACAATTAAGTTTCGATCATAAATTTAAAAGAGAAAATAAGAAGAAAATCATATTCACCACGGGAAAAAAGCATTATACTCACCAAAACTACTGATTATTTTTTTACACAAAATCCATCCATCCATGTTTCTTTCCTCAAGAAGACTTCAATTATGTTGTACAGGTTATCTGTGCGTTTCAGTTCCAACAATAACGAGTCTAATGCTGAAAGTCGAGAAGCAGTGGACACAATCACCGCAACACATGTGGGTACAGCTGACCCATGCTCTCACAGAGTTTTGAACGAAATCAATGAGATCAGAGGGACTTTTGCCTTCAAAATCGTGGCATATAACTTACATTATCAGTTCTATTTTTACCCGGACAGATCGAATAGAGTTCCGTGACTCTGCGTTAAATCAGGCTGAATAAGGGATTTTTTTCCGGTAGGTTTGAACCTGCTGGAGGTCGAGGAGGGAAATAAACATTAATTTGTGGGTTGAAAAACTATTAAATCTACAGGAATATATTTTAGTTTGCAGTTCGCTACTGTAGCCTACTGACTACCAGTAATAGTATGCGCTCTGAGCATCCAATCAAAGAACGTGAAAATGCCGACGTTATTGTATGCCTGCTAGATGGCCCCGCTGCAGCCAAAGAAAAATCTGATTGGCTGATTAAATCTGACTGCTTATCTGATTGATTAAAGTAACGGTTTCATTGCCATTCATTCATCTGAAGGCCTGAAGGCAGATTTATTTGACCCGGCAATGCATGATGGCAGAAATATGATTGGATAAAAGCGCAAAAATAAACATACACTACTGGAAGCAGCCAAGAGAAATTAAGAGAATGAACTATTGGGAATAATTTAATACTCATTCATGGAAAAATTATTTTTAAGTGCAAGTCAGTGATTCTGATAGTGTTTAGGCCAGCAGAGAAGGCCTTGCTGGCAGGGGCGATTCTAGGATTTTATAAATGGGGGGACCCATGGGAAATCAGTTAGAAAATTCAACTAGAAATAAATACTTGTTTAGAAAATATTAAACGCGATTTAAAAAATCTTTGCAATGCCCAGTGCCCTAATATAGATGGTATTAAATGTGCCACTGAACAAGAGCCTGAAAATCATTTTGTATTATACATGGATTGGACCACACAGTTTTGTTCTTATGAATAAAAAAAAACATCACCTAGGCATTAATTAGTCATGTAACATGCTTTATTCTCAACACTAGGGTTGGGTATCGGTTGGGTTTTATCCGATACCAGTACCTACTCGGTGTTTTTTAAACGGTTCCGGTGCTTAAACGGTTCTTAAATCGGTACTTAAGAAAATGAAACCGCACACACTTTATCAAAAAATAATACCCTTTAATTTACAGGGCCAAACTGGACACAAAATTAACTTAAATTTTTAAACAATATAAATACAAGTAACATATGGTAATAATAAAACCAATATAAAATAAAAATTCATATTTACATAATATCAAATGAAACAATATTGTATCAAACAATGTAATAATACTGAAGATTAATAGAGATTACTAGCAGGCAGAGCTGCCAACTCTCACGCATTGACCGTGAGACTCACGCAAATTACCCTTTTCACACAGAAAAATCGCGGACAAAGAGGATACCGACAGACAAGACAGAGAAGGTTACTTTTGATATGGAACAAAGCCACAGCTGTCAGATTATGTCAATATTTTTACGAGATACTTTGAAATGTGACAGATCGCTGTAGCGTGTCAGTTCAAACGGCACGTGATACAGCAGCCTACAAATCCACTTCTTCTTAGCTACGCAGCGTTGAGTGAACCTATGAAAGAGAACATCTCTGGTTACTGGTGTAACACTCTCAATAGAGAACGAGGCGCTGCCAAGCTCCTCGCGCTGCCGACCAGCTTGCTTTTTCGGCAGAGAAATCTCTTCGGCAGAGGAGCAGATGGCGCGCGCGCCAACATAATATGACGATGTAAGTGCGTCGATGCGGCGCGGGCGCCATTGGCTTGATACTATATGGGATTCAGACTATCGGCACACCCAGAGGGCGTTCTGACGCGTAATTTTACACGTGAAATGCAGCCAAACCTTGCGAGAAAGAGTGCGCATGCGAGTCAGAAGAGAAACTGTGCTCCAAACTGTGTAGCTCATGCACGGCGGTCGGCGGAGAGGGAGAGAGCGAGGGACCTTGCGTGTGTGTGCTTAATGAAGTTAGGCACCGAAATCAGGCACCGAAATTTTCATTCTTATTCGGTCTGGTTACTACCGTTTACGTCGGAACCGGTTCCCTATTGGCACCGAGTTTCGGTACCCAACCCTACTCAACACAAACATTGAATGTGTGTGTGAGTGTCGGCGAACGTTCTCTGCATGAAATCTGTCTCTAAAATGATTTCTTAAAGAAATCTTGAATGTCCTGTTGCGGTGTAAATATAAACAAAAACCCATTAAGTATCTAAATTACACAGAGTTGCATGTAGCTATGGTGTTAGTTAACGTTCTCACATTTTAATGTTTACCATGGCATGACTTTTTTGGAAAAGGATTATTGTGCTTTTAGTCTTTAAAACAACAGATAAAGTAATCTATTAAACATCTATAAAAATTATCTATTTTATATTTATGTGGTCGTTTGCGCTGCCGCGGAATAACACTGACAAGTCTGCCAAAGTTACGTTAGCTGATCTAACATTATATACTGGCTTGATCAGTCACACATGAAAGTAATCAGACTAACATACGGTGCAATATTTCAAAATATATACTGTAATTGAGTGAGTGTGTATACCATAAACAATGACGTGTCGAGGTATCTCTCTCTCTCTCTCTCCTACTGTTTGAAAAACGCGGACCTGTGATTTCGCTTTGCGAATTGCAAATCAAGCAGTGATTGATAGCGCTCTGATCCAATGGGGTTGGGCATTGTCAGGTTGACAGTAAATCTAGCCCAATGATGTTGGGGGGGCACCGTGGGGGGGGGGGGGGGGGGGATAATCATATTCCAGGGGGGGCCAGTGCCACCCCGTGCCCCCCTTCTAGACACGCCCCTGCTTGCTGGCCCTGACGGCCCACCACTGTTTAATGGATTTTACGCGTTTAAAACGAGGCTTTGAGTGTCAGAAATAGAGATTACATTCTTTACAGTTTCATTCACTTTGGATAGCCTAAAGAAAAAAAACTAACGCATGTATCCTCACGGATAGATACCGTAAAACTTCAAATAATAGCCCGGGCTTTTATTTTCCCAAATCGTCGAACTGCACCGCTTGTATTTGAGACGGGCGTCTGTATGAGACAGGCCTTTAATTTAGTGTTGAGATGTTGTTCATTGAGTGGCCTTGAGATAACGATCAAAATAGCATAGGCTGATAGACGGAAAGCATGACAGTAGGTTACCACATTATTACGTGTTATTTATTATTCGAATGTGTCTAACGAATCAGTTAATGTAAGAATTAGCCTACAATATTACCGTTTGTCTAAAGGGGGTCGCACACCGGACGAGAAGCGCAGCTCTACCCACATAGCAAATGTTTTCTGGCCCAGCTCCAGGCCACACAATCACTTTTCCCCCGGCCCAAGTACCGCAAAGAATGACGGCCCAAGTAGCCCAGAACTGGATTAAAGACAAGGGTCACATATGGGCCATAACCGACCCGAATCTCAGCCAGTTAATCGCCCTTAACTGGCCCTAAATTGGTCCAAAACAGGTTTAATCATTGGTACCAATTCTCAGCCATAAGTTAAAAATATCAATACCACCCTTTAACCAGAAACCCCAAAACTGAGCCATAATCCAGCCTAATCTTACCCAAACCATGTGAACAAATAAGTCAAAGGAAAATTAAATTCTCAAAATTAGGTTATTTAACAATAATGCACAAGCCAAAAAAAATTACATATAGAATTGTGTAACTGTGTGAAGGCTATTTTCTTAGTACATTCAAAGCGTAACATCTTATTACCACCTCAAAAAGTGCATTTAATTTCAAAATGTACTGTCTTAAACAGTAGCTTACTTATTGTAGTAATGCACAAGCCAAAAAAAAAAAAAAAAAAAAGTACATCTAGAGTTGTGTACAGAACAGCCAACTAAGTACATTTTTTTTCAGTTCTAACTAAATAAATCTATGAATGAATCTAGCACTGAAATTTAAACATGTTATAATGTAATTTTACTCTCAAAAAACATAGCAAATTAAAACAAATTTACACATCACAATGTTTGTATGTGTGAGGAAGAAAGTGATATTTAGGACTGTCCTCAGGAAGTGAAGTCTGGGGTGCGGTGCTTCCTATCCGGTGTGCAGAACAATGTAATGCTGTTAAAATGATCACAGCGAAATCAGCAACAGTAATTGACTTGTAAAGCTGAAAGTGATTCAATGGTTGTATAATCAGATTTAATTATATCTACATCTAATCTGTGACTTTGATAGGTCATTGTTAGTATACATTAACCAATGCAATAAGCAACTTATATACTTATGCTTTGCTTATATATATATATATATATATATATATATATATATATATATATATATATATATATATATATATATATATATATATATATATATATATATATATTATTTTTCACCATGGTCCAATTTAGTAAATCTCTGTTTTGCAGCACTTTGCCAAAAAATAAAGGATAAAAAGTTTGTTAAATTATATTAGTACCAGTGTTTTTGACAGTATTTTTGTATTAAATCATAAAAAGAAAAAATAATTTTCTGAATAAGTGACATTTCATAGGATTCTATTATTCTTAAACATTTTTTTTTTTTTTTTTTTTTTTTATTTAAGTTTTTATTACAGTAATTATGACATTTCCTTACATTTGGAGGGTACCTGGAATCTTAGTCAAGGCATTCAACAATTGGGTATATTGGCTCAAAAATAAATAAATAAATAAATAAATAAAAAATTAAATACAATTATTTAAAAAAAAAAAACAGCAAAACATATTTTGCAAAACAGATGTTACATCAAAAATTCTTAAAGAATAAAGGGACATAACAGACATCAATTGTAGTAATAATAAAGTATATAGCAAGGCAATGTCAGCCAACCCAATATTTCAGCTTTTTTTTTTTTTTTAATTCAGTAAGCTATATAGTTATATATTTATTACTCTGCCTTTAGTTTGGGTACCAGATCCGATCCGTTTTCAATTTTTTTTATTTTATTTTTTATTAACTATATACAAAAGAAAACACTTGAGGATGATGCATTTTAATCCTGAGAGTACTCTCATTTCCAATATGGGTATTTATTTTTCTTCCTATCAATACTTCTTTCATTCCTCATATCCTTCACATCTCTTATTCAATAATTCTTAAAAAAAAAAGAAAAAAAAATATATATAAAAATATTCAAAATTTCTACACTAGGTCTGGTCTAAGTGGGAGAATGTAGTCTATCCATTTTCTCCATAGCTTGGCAAATTTCTCTGACTGTAGCCGAAGATTCATCGTTAACCTCTCCATTGTGTATATTTCATACACAATTCCCAGCCAATCGTTAATTCCCGGTGTTTCAGGTTGCAACCATTTTCTAGTTATAGCTTTTTTGCAAGCTATCAACAGAATTCTCATTAAATATTTATCAGATTTATCTTCTGATTTAAGATTTGGAAGACCCAAGTATAGAGTTAGTAAACTGAATTGGATGGGTTCCATGAATATACTCTCTAGACTTTTATGGATTTCTTGCCAATATTTTTGAACTTTAGAGCATTCCCAGAATATATGGCTATGATTGGCTTCATTCGAGCCGCACATTCTCCAGCAGATTGCATTTTTGCTTTGATATCTCTTCTGCTCAGGAGTGAGAAAAAATCTAGTGATATTTTTCCAGCCAAATTCTCTCCAGGATAAGGAATGTGTTGTCTTCCACTGTGATTTAAGTATATTTGCCCAATCTTCCTCTAGGATTTCCAAATTTCCTTCCATTTCCCATTTATTTTTAATGTATTGGGTAGTTTCTAATTTTCTGTCTTGTAGACTTTTATACAATTTTGTAATTATTTTAGTCATGTCCCCCGTTTTATAAATTGAAATAAACATTGTGATAATATTGTTTTCCTTGTCTTTATATTTCTTTATAATATTTTCAATTTTATGTCTAATTTGTAAGTACCTATGAAAATCCTTATTACATAACAAATGTTCACATTTGAGTGTCTCAAAATCCAACATTTGTCCTTTATGTAAAAACGTACAGTATGCTGTGAGGCCTCGTTTAGTCCAAACTTTAAAGCTATCGTCTATAGTATTTGGAACAAATGTTGAATCATAAGCGGGCCATCTCAATATTGACACCAGGTCTATCAAATTATTTTTTTTAATTATATCTTGCCAAATCTTTAATAAATTATTTGTCCACGGATTGAATTCTTGTATATACATTTTAATCAAGTGTTCATCTGCCATTATAGCTTGTATTGGAGGTATTTTAAGGTCAGCATTTTCTATTTCTTTCCATCTGGCTTTAAAATCTGGATTACATAGACATATAAAGGTCGTAATTGGGCTGCACGATAATACTCCTCTAAACATGGCAAGGCAAAGCCACCTTTTTCTTTCTTTAATTGTAGTGTCTTAAATTTTATTCTTGGTTTTTTCCCTTGCCATATAAATCGTGATATCAATCTGTCCCATTCAATAAAGTTTTGTTTACTTATCTCTATTGGAAGTGTTTGGAAAAGATACAAGAACCGCGGAAGTATATTCATCTTAATTGATTCAATTCTACCATTTAATCCTAGATATGGCAGAAGATTCCATCTAGCCAAATCTGATTTCATTGTAGAATACAGTGGCTTGTAATTTACATCAAATAGGCGTGTGATATCTTTGGGTATCTGAACCCCTAAGTATTTCAAATAATCCTCTCCCCATTTAAACTTAAATTTTCCCTTCAAATAATTAGATGGCTGGCAATTAAAAGTTAAGACCTGGGTTTTTTGTACATTTAATTTATAGCCTGATAAATCTCCAAACAGAACCAATGTATCCATCAAAACATCTAATGATTTGTTTGGTTGTCCTAAATAAACTAATATATCATCTGCAAAGAGTGATAGTTTGTGTTCCTCTCTATTTATGTCTATTCCCTTAATATTTGTATTTTGTTTTATATATTGGCTTAACGGCTCTAAAAATAAAGCAAACAAAAGAGGGGAACATGGACATCCCTGTCTACATGATCTTTCTAAGATAAACGCTTGTGAAATATTTCCATTAACTTTAATTCTTGCTGTTGGTTTATTGTATAGTGCTTGGAAGGCTTTAATAATGGTGGTATGGAATCCAAACTTTTCTAATACCTTATAGAGATACAACCATCTAACTGTATCAAATGCTTTTTCTGCATCTAGTCCCAGAAACATAGAATTGATCTTGTGATGCTGTATATGCCATAGGATGTGTAATGTACGTCTAATGCTATCTTGTGTCTGTCTTTGACGAATAAACCCTGTTTGGTCTAACTGAATAAGGTCAGGCAATATAGTCTCTAGTCTTTTAGCCAAAATCGATGTGTATATTTTATAATCTATGTTTAAAACCGAAATTGGACGATAATTTTTACACTCTAATTTATCTTTTGTGTCTTTCGGAATAATTGTTATTGTGGCTTCCCTCCAGGAAGGTGGAATCTCCCCCTTTTGGAGAGCCCAGTTGCAAGCCGTTTGAAGTCTTGGGACTATCTGTTCTCGAAAGCTTTTGTACCATTCTGATGTGTATCCATCAGTCCCCGGGCTTTTGTTAGCTTTTAGTCTTGCTATTGATTTATTTATTTCCATTTCTGTAATTTCTTTTGTTAATCTAGCATTCTGCTCTTCAGTGACTTCTGACAGGTTTAAGGAATTGAGAAAATTTTCTATATGCTGTTCGTTTTGCATTGTTGGTTGTGAGTATAAAGTTCTATAATAAATTTCAAAACTCTGCTGTATTTCTTTCAATTTATAATGAATGACCTTGGTTTGAGGGTTTCTTATTTTATAGATTGTTGAGTCTGCTTGTTGTTTTCTTAGTTTGTATGCTAAGAGTCTCATTGATTTGTTTCCTGATTCATAATAGTTCTGTCTCAGGAATACTAGCTTACGTTGAATTTCCTCTGTTAATATGGCATCTAACTCTTTCTGTAATCTTTGAATTCTCTGTTTTTCACCAGGATCGTTTGTTCTTTTATGAACCCGTTGAGCCTCTTTCAGTTGTGTTTGTAAATTTTCAATTTTCCCTCGTCTCATTTTCTTTAGTGAAGCAGTATGAGCAATAATTTTCCCTCTTAAGACTGCTTTAAAGGCATCCCATATAATTGTTGGTGATACTTCTCCATTATCATTTTCTTTAAAGTAAGATTCAATTTCAGATTTCAGATTTTCTTTCACATAAGGATTATTTAGTATACTTGAATTTAGCTTCCAAAGGGTTGATCTTATACTGTCGTTTATATTTATTGTCATTACTATAGGCGCATGATCTGATATATCAATTGTTCCTATGTCACATGAATGGATTCTGTGTCTGTCTTTAAGAAATGTAAAGAAGTAATCAATTCGACTGTACGTTGAGTGGGGAGCTGAGAAGTGTGTGTAGTCTCGTCCAGTTGGGTAAAAATTTCTCCAGATATCAATGATGCCACTTTCTCTTAACATGATATTGACTTTCTTGCTCACCCGGTTTTGAGGTATAAGATTTTTCCCTGAATAATCCAGTTTTGATAAGCGAATATTCATATCTCCTCCACATATAAGTATGCCCTCAGATTCTGTAGATATCATATTAAATATTTGTCTGAAAAAAGACCATTGACTACCCGGAGGGGCATAGATGTTGAGTATAGTTACTAAAAAACCCATTTATTCTCCCTTTAATGAGGATAAATCTACCTTCTTTATCTTTCCTTTCTGATAAATGCTCGTAAGTTACTTGATTTGATATAAGAATCGCAACCCCCCGTCTGTGTCCAGATTTATAAGAAGCTGAAAAAAGATATTTAAATCCCCTTGTTTAAGTTTCAGATGCTCAGTTTCGTTTAAATGTGTCTCTTGTATAAGGGCTATTTGAGTCTTTTCTTTTCTTAGTTTAGAGAGTATTTTTGTCCGCTTTTGAGGGTTTAATATACCATTAACATTGAAAGACATAACTTTCACTCTCTGCATATTGGTCTCCAACTCAAAATTGTGCTTAATACCTGTACTTCTTTTACAATATACATTTTCTGTCCAACATCCTCTTGGCTGCAATGAACTTCAGCCACAAAACAATGCAAAGAACAAGGAACATACTGTATCATGAACATTGTAAGAATATAAATCCAAACTTTTAGGACTTCCAGAAGTGAGGTTCCAAAAATAACCCTTACTGTGTTTGGGAAGATCAGTTTTAAGGAGGGTGTCTCTCTTTTCACCACAGGAGGGCCCTCCAAGATCACCTTAACGTGATAGTCACTCATCTCTTCTGGCTAGTGATTTTCACGGTGCTCCCGATCCTATTATCTCGATTTAACAGACATTCTAGTGGCACAGCAGACACGGCAAAAAAAACAAAAACAAATCAAAAACAGATCCGCGTTCTGTATCTTAGTCTTTCAAATCAAGGGCGCGGGTCTTGGTTCTCATTACAAAAAAGCAAAAACAAACAAACAAACCAACAAAAAACAAAAAATGCCCCTGCGAATCAGTCAGTGTATGTTTAAATAACATAAGGAGAAATTCAGTCCGTGCTGCGAATTCGTGCTTATCTAGCAAGGAAAAAAGAAAAGAAAACGGCACTTAGATTATCCTAGTGCATTGCGTGCCATTAGATTAACTATCTTCCTCGGGTTCTCGATCACGTCTGAATTGTTGGAGTTTTTCTACCACCGACTGGTCTGCTCGTCTCCTACGTTCTCTTCTATTACTACTGCTTCTTCCTCTTCGATCGCTCGTAGACCACGTCATCTTCTGGATTTTCTCCATCAGCGTCTCCGGCTGCTTAACAACGGTAACAGGTAATCCCCTCTCAGCCATGTCTCGCGTCGCTTCTGTAGCAGAATTGTACATACATACTCCGTCTTCATAGAAGACCCTCATTCTGGCAGGGAAGGGGGTTTGGAAGCGTAGGCCCTTTTCTTTTAAAATTTTCTTTACCTCCGCGTATTCCCTTCGTTTTTTCACCACTCCTGACGCATAGTCGTGATCAAAGTTAATTTGCTTACCCCTCCAAACAAACCCTTTGTTTTGCCACGCAGTTTTGATGATTTCTTCTTTTGTTCTATAATCCAGAAATCTCACGATGATAGACCGCGGTGCTGATCCCGGAGGTGGAAGAGGATTAAGAGCGCGGTGGGCTCTCTCGATCTGCAAATTCATGTCCGTTGGAAGTTTCAAATTTTCTGTTAGCAACTGCTCAATAAAGGCCTTCATTGATGAATGATTTTTCTCAGATCCTTCGGGTACAGAGTAGATTCTTATGTTGTTGCGCCTGTCGCGTCCTTCCTGGTCAGTTATCTTTGCTTCGAGTTGGCCATGGAGTTTTATTATCTCCGTCATTACCTCTTCTGTAACCTGCATTCGCTCCTCCATTGTTGTTATCCGTTCTTCCGTTTTGTCAAGTCTTTGGTTTGCTCTGTTGATGTCATCTTTGAGCTCTTGAAATTCTTTCTTATTGTCTTGTCGGAACTCTTTTATTTCTCTGAATATCGTCTTCAAATCCACTTCCATATCCCCATCTTCCTCGCTTTGATTAGCTAACGTTAGCGATTCGGCGTCATTAGCCTCGAGGGCTCCTCCAATATTCTGTACCGTTTTCTTACCTTTAACTTTATTTGGTCTGTCTTTTGTCATGGCCCTAGACTTTTCCAAGTCAATTAGAGGAAATAATTTCGAGTAATTTTATTTACTTAGGCCCTTTTCGTCACTTAGTCGGGAGCAACTCGTTCTCACGCTGCCATTTTGCTGTCGCCCAAACCGGAAGTCCATTCTTAAACATTTTAATAAATTATTAATGATAAAAACAAGTTGTTGATCTAATTCATTATCAATTATTGAATTTAGTTAATTTATAAAAAATTAATAAATAAAACAAACAGATGATTTCGAGTTTATTATAATAAAGCATTTGTTCAACCCCAAAACCTGTTTTCATTACTGTAATGGTCATTTTAAATGATGACGATAATATTAATCATAATTTAATAATACCTTTCATTAATTTCATAATTGTTTAATACCGATACGGTTATCATACCGTGAAAATCTCATACCGCTACAACCCTACACAGGAGAGTCCCCCACCCCCGCTGTTAAAAGAGTAACACAATAAATAAAAGCTGTTTTTTTTACTTTTACTTGAGTAGATTTTATTTAAAGGGATAGTTCACCCAAAAATGAAAATTAAGTCATTAATTACTCACCATCATGCTGTACCAACCCCGTAAGACCTTCGTTCATCTTCGGAACACCAATGAAGATATTTTTGATTAAATCTGAGAGGTGGATCACTCCCCATAGGCTTCCTAAGGGATAGAAACTTGACGGCCCAGAAAGTCATTGAAGAAAATGTTTAAATATTTCATGTGCCTACAGTGGCTCCACTATAAGTTTATCTATATTGGATTCTTATCTATAGTATTATTTTTATATTTTGAGTGTATAAGTGTGTGTGTGTGTGTGTGTGTGTGTGTGTGTGTGTGTGTGTGTTTCTGGTGTCTGCTGTCAATTTTTTCCATTACTCATATTTTTTTTGTATTAATTATTATCATTCATCACAATAACATCACAATTGTAACTTTTAGTATTTTCATTGCCACGTTCTTTTTTTTTATTCCAATCTAGTCTGAAATGTAAAAGACAAGTCTTTCAATGAGACTTTGACAAAATGTGAACTACGTCTTCTTTAGTCTAATCATGTTGAGACTCAATAATCAGCAGTATTGAGCTGAATATATCTGACCAAACCATAATCTACTAATGTGCACAGCATCTTAAACTGAATAACAACCTGAAGTATTAGTTTTAGACCTTAAGAGTTAAAAAAAATATTTCATAATAGTTGATCTGATCACTTAGTATCACGCAATTTCATTACGCACATGTATTTGCACATACTGCATAGATCTCTGCTATAAAAGTGCAACTATTTAAATACTTTTTCCTTTTCCTTTGCTCCAACAGTACATGAAGGATGATGGCATCTGTTTTAGAGCTGCTTCAAGATACTCTAGAAGAGCTGGAACAAGACAATCTGAAGAAATTTAAAAGTCGCTTAAGACAAGAAGGACCCGTTGGAGCAGGTAAACTGGAGAAGGCTGAGGTCACTGATATAGTGGATATAATGATGGAGCGTTTTGGAGCAGAAGAAGCTGTGAAGAAAACACTGAACATCCTGAGGAAGATGAACCAGAACCGGCTGGCTGAAGAGTTACAGAACAACTACACTAAAGGTAATAAAGGAAATGATAGAGAACGAGAGGCAGCATAGATTCATAGAAATATATATTCAGATCGTTAAAAAAAAACATTCTTGTTCACCAAGGCTGCATTTAATTATCAAAAATAGTTAAAATATTGTAAAATATTACAATTTAAATGAACTTTTCTATTTGAATATCTTTTAAAAAAATGAAGGAATAGAGAATGAGTGGCAGCATAGAATCATAGAAATGTATATTACATTTTTTTTTTTTAAAGAAGATTCTTATGTTCACCAAGGCTGCATATGATCAGAAATAGTTAAAATATTGTCAAATATTACAATTTAAAACAATTGTTTTCTATTTAAATATATTTCTTAAAAATCCTGTTGCCATAAAAGTAAGTTTCACAGCTGAATTTTAAGCATCATTACTCCAGTCTTCAGTGTCACATGATTGTGTCAGTGTCATACTGATACATTGTAAATGTAAATGTATTCTTTTGTACTTTCTGTATGTACTGGTATGTGAAAAGCCCATCTGGGGACGGACATTGCAAATTAGCCTTGGCTATAAATGTTGTAGTGTGGTGCATGTTGATTGTTCCCACTTGTCCCTATCAAACAAATAACTAAATAAATAAATAAATAAATAAATGATCCTTCAGAAATCAGTATGATATGCTGATTTATCTACTAGTTTAATACTTGTGCTGCTTAATGAGGTTTGGAAACACGATGCAGTGCCTTTTTTTAGGTTACTTTGATGAACATAAAGTCTAATTAATTTCATTCTCTCTCTTCACAGTGCAAGAATCACCAGAAGCAGCTGAGAAACACACAAAAAAACAAGGTGAATTAACCTTACACACGGCCTTACAGTGGGGTCTGACATTATTTCAGCTTGTTTTATGTATATTGATCTTAGTACACAACATAACTGCTTTCAGTGCTATGAATGTAAAGACCATATGTCTGCTCTAGTTGATTTTGGTGAAAATCATGCTAATGTAAAAAAAATTGTGTTTAATTTTTATGATGTTTTGTTCACCCCTTTTCCTGTTTATTTATATTTTTCATAACAGATGATGCCTGGCTGCAGAAATTCATTAAAGAAAAGCATAAAAAGAACATGCAGGAGAAAGTAGAGCACATTTTTGAGGGTAAAAGGAAAAAGGAAAATGAAGCACATCTCAAGGATGTTTTCACAGAACTCTTCATTACGGAGGGCGATATTACAGAAGTAAATCAAGAACATGAGATTCTGCAGATTGATAAAGCCATTAAACCCCATAAATCACAGAACAGGCCAATCAAATGCAGTGATATATTTAGTCTGAACAAAAATAAGAAAAAGATTGTGCTGACCAAAGGCGTCGCTGGCGTTGGAAAAACTGTCTCAGTGTACAAGTTCATTCTGGACTGGGCAGAAGGAGAAGCCAATCAGGAGATAGACTGTGTTTTCCTGCTTCCATTCCGAAAGATGAACTGCATTAAAGACAGAGAGATCAGTCTGCACGAGTTTATACAGAAATTTAATCCTGAACTGAAGGACCTGGAAACAGCAAAGATATGTAAGATATATAATGGTAGGCTTGCGTTTATCTTTGATGGACTGGATGAGAGTCGGCTGCCTTTGGATTTTGACAGTGGAATGGTGACGAGTGTTGAGGAGCGATCATCTGTAGATGAACTGTTTACAAGTCTGGTGAATGGGACTCTGCTTCCCTCAGCTCACGTCTGGGTGACATCACGACCAGCAGCAGCCAATCAGATCCCTCCTGAGTATGTAGGGTTGTTCACAGAGGTGCGAGGATTCACTGACCAGCAGAAGGACGAGTATTTCAGAAAGAGAATCACAGATGAGACTCAGGCCTCCAGAATGATCTTACATATTAAGAAATCTCGTAGTCTCTACATCATGTGCTACATTCCCGTGTTCTGTTTGATCACAGCTACTGTTCTTAAGGACCTCCCCATTGGGAACGATGGCGAGAACATCAACACGACACTCACTGAAATGTACATCCACTTCCTGCTGATACAGATGAACATGAAGAGCCAGAAGTATGACAAGAAAACAGAAAGAGAACGTACCAAGCTCTTAGATTCCAATAAAACAATGATTTTAAAGTTAGCTAAGCTAGCGTTTGAACAACTGAAGAAGGAAAACATAGTGTTCTATGAGGAAGATCTGACAGCATGTGGTATTGATGTGAGTAAAGACTTTGAGTCCACAGGAATGCTGACTGAGATCTTTGAGCAAGAAGCTGGACTTCATGAGATGAAGGTCTTCTGCTTCGTGCATCTGACCGTTCAAGAGTTCCTCGCTGCAGTGCACGTGTTCCTCTGCTACCTGAACAAGAACATGGACGAGCTGCAGTTTTTCCTTGAAGAAACACAATTCGAGGCCATGCCTGAACACATCGACAAGCCAGACAAAAATATTGCTTTACATGATTTACTAAAGAAGGCTGTTGAGAAAGCAATGAAAAGTCAGAAAGGACATTTAGACTTATTTTTACGATTTCTGCTGGGCATTTCACTGGAATCAAATCAAAAACTGTTCAAAGGCCTGTTCACAGTCACTGAAGACAGCAAAGACAGCGTCACAGAAATAACCAAACACATTAAAGAACAATTACAAAGCTATGAGAACATCTCATCTGAAACATCAGTCAACCTGTTCTACTGCTTACTGGAGCTCAAGGAAAATTCATTATATACAGACATACAAAAATACTTCACATCATATCCAAAAAGAGAGCTTTCGCCTTCCATGTACTCATTAATTGCTTACGTCCTGCTGATGTCAGAGGAGGTGCTGGATGAGCTTGACCTGAGTATGTACATGAGTCAATCAAATGGAAGAAACTCAAGAATGTTCAGGTCATGGGGAGGCCACATGAATCTCCTGCCAGCTGTGAGATTCTGCAGAAAAGCAAAGTAAGAAACTTGTGATCTGCACGCATGTAAGTAAAGCGTCATACTTCTCTGTGGAAAACCCCCCCAGAGGATATATTTATTTAACTGAATCGCAGCCTTTGTGATTTCACTATAGCACTATGCTATATTATGATTGTAAATGGTTTTAAATATATCAAATAGCCTTAGAAAACGGTGTAATAATGCGGTTCATGGATTCTCATCTGAGGAACGCGCCACTTTCAGTATTATGCCGGTTACTCGACACACGAAATTATAATTGAAGATTTTTTTAAAATTGAGAACTCTACTGTAATTGAGGAATCGTTACAGCCCTACCTGCAATGGACAAATTTCTTGTTTTTACAGACTCTCCTCCTGTGATCTCACTGACACCTGCTGTGAAACTGTGGCTTTGGCCCTGCAGACACCAAACTCACCCCTGATAGAGCTGGACATGAGTGACAATGACCTGCATGACTCAGGAGTGAAGCTGCTCTCTGATGGACTGAAGAGCCCAAACTGTCAGCTGAAGATACTGAGGTTTGAGATTCATTTAGTCCTCATACAACACCCATAAGATACAGTGATTTTTAATATATCAAACTCCATACACACTGTTTTGATGATGTTGAATATATACAGGCAAGCAGATGAACACAGAATTTGAATACAATCAATACAAAAACTAAATTGCTTGTTAATTGTTTTACTTCATAATGGTTTCCTACGGGGAAACAATTCACATGAAACCATGCACTTTGCGTTAATATTCTGAGTTCATCTATTTGCCTGAACATTGTATATTTTATTATTAAGGTGTATAATAACATGGTCCTCCAATATCACTGTAAAGCGACTTTTACACAGAGATTCCGGAAAATACACGGATAATGTGTTGTTTGATTTTGGTTCATTCACACTGACAGTGATTTTCCGGAATCTGTGAGTGCGTTCACACACATCCTGTAAAGATCCTATAAAGACACGTGACGTCAGGATGTGACATGTAACGAAGTGTTTGCATTACTTTGAACAATATGGCAGCTGATCAGACATTAGATGTTGATGTTCAAACTTTGTTGTTTATGTACAACATGTTTCGTGGTCAAATCACAACTTTTTCGATTATGACTTCTTTTCAACATGTTACGATAAGTAATACGCTGCAAGAAAAATTGGCGGAAAGTAGAATACAAAATGAAGCAGCAAGATGTAAAGCACGAAGACGTAATGTAACATAATGTCTGAGTTAACACTCACAGACTCTTTTAATTTAAAGCAACATGTTTCTGGTCCTACACACAAAAGGCCACACTTTAACCCTTAGGGGTCTGAGCTGTTTTGGGGCTCTTTCGGTGTTTTGATATGCCCTGACATTTGTGCTTATTTCAGCTACTTAAAACATACCATTTGCCAACATATAAATTTGCTGTATTCAGCACAAACTCTGCTACAATAATATGTGAGCAAAATGGATGTACATGTTTGCATTTTATAGAAAAAAAATAATATGCGTGGTTAGTACGTTTTGGGAAAAAAAATGTCACCGCAATAAGGCCATTTAACACATACTGAATAGTTGTAAACAATACTTTTGAGTTACTATTCTTGTAGGCTAGAATTTTTACTTCAAAATGAAGTGAAAATCATTCTGACCACTCTTTCAGAAAGATCAATATAACGATTTGAATTTCTTACATAAGTTTTTGGGTCATTACTGCTGTATGCGTGGGAGTGTTAATGTCCATGAATATTAATGTGATTTACACCTGGGAAGACTAAAGACACTCCCCTAATGTGCTAATGCCCCATCAAGGTGCTGTGAGGCAGCCTGAACTAAGAATGATTCACTGATGTATAAAAAGTTAAAAAGAACGGCATTTATTCAAAATAGAAATCTTTCCTAAGAACATAACGACTTAAAGTCATTCATATCACTTAACACTTCCTTTAAAAAAAACAAAACATAAAAGACCAAACTTGTTTTTTTTTTAATATAAATATATATAAAATATTGCTTATATAGTGGTTATATAAATAAAAAAAGTGCATTCAAAGAATCATAAAAAACTATCACAGGTTAAAAAAAATTAAGCAGCACAGCTGTTTACAACTATGATTTAAAAAAAATTATATCAGAATGATTTCTGAAGACTGATGGTGACGATGTAAACACAACAAAACAAAAGCAAAAAACTCTTAGCACATTATCCAAAGTAAACTGATGGACAATTATGATTATAGATGCACAATGTATCTGTTGATGGACAGAGAAACATCTATTGATGGGTAGACTGCGTAACTGTTATGGCCCATATAGACCGCACACATACTGATACAATCAATGAACGGCTGTACCTAATACAAATAAAACATCTCTAGTTAACTAGTAGAGCATTCATTTAGTCCGCTCTTAAACAAGAGATCTAGCGCTAAAATGTTTTGTTTTTGAACTCAAGCTGAGCGCTCGTGTCCTGCTATCAGTGTCATGGATACACTACAGTCTCTTGTGGCGGCGCGCGCAGAACGTGCTCTTCAATCTATTGCCATTGCGGACACTATTCATTCCGGTGAAATCACAAAATAAAATGCACACAAACATGTGTCCTATATACGTGTGTGCTTGATATAGACTGTAACCACTGATGAACATATTCGGTTTTGATGAGAGAAAAAAAAATGCCAGGGGCAGATTCGATCCCATAACCCTCTGACACGCTTGGCAATCGATCTAATCACTAGACCACAGAAGAACTCAAACAAAACTCGCAGATCGATATATTTCACTAAATAATTATAACCTAAGCAGTTATTTAAAAAGTTTACACGAGCGTATAGGCCTGCTACACGAATGTTGTGTTGAGGTAATTACCAGGCAAAATATAGTCTGAAAATGCATTTGAGCTCTATGATCAGAAAAGGAATTATAAAACACTATAAACAACTTACTCCGAACTTGAATCCTCGGGGTTAATTCGTTCTTCAAAATGGAACGTTCGTCGTCTGAGTTTCAAATTCCACTGAGAAAAAGGTGAATTATTCCCATTTGTCCATAATCCTCTGAAGGAGTAACGTTAGCGTGCTTCCATCCCTAAAACGCGATGAACTATCTGTGAATCTCTGATGAAGAATCTGTGTTTGGCATTGATCGGGGGGCGTGCCGCGTGTGATGCATAGATTTACCATGTCAAAGGCGCTGGGGGTGTGGCGGGCTCACCTAATTATCTATAATGAAGGGAGAGCGAAAAAACTGTAACTCTCCTTTGTTTCAAACGGATTACATAAACTGTAAATATATATTTTTTAAATAAATTACTTCATTTAAAAGAAGAGAATCTCAGCTTCATAAAGAGACATATCTCGTATCTCTGTGACAAGTATTGACTGAGTTACAGTTAATATTTCGGACGCGTTTCAGAACGGACCTCACTGACAGAGACAAGTTAAAACGTGAATCATGTTTATTTTTCTTTATTTGACGAAAAGCACAACACTTTGTTTTTATTGTGAGTATCCACAAAAAAAATAGACACTTAACAGGATCTAATGATGTACAACACTTATATTTAAGATCAAAATCAACAGAGTAATTTGATTCTCTTTTGCACTGATAAGGAAAAAATCCAGCAAAACGCGTGGACGTGGTTTTCGACCTCTAAGGGTTAAACCTCGTTTTCTCCTTTGGCCTAGACATAAACTGCCTGAATGTTGTGGATGTTCATATGACTGACCATTGCTTTGTATATTTTAATGTGTCTTGTAATGTGGTCAGTAATACTCATAAAGTGGTGTCCCAAAGGCGTATTATAAATCAAACTGTTGTTGAACATTTTTCAGAATTGTTTCAGCCCAAGTTCATTGAGGATTGTAATGATGCAGCACTCCACAAAACAATTTTCATAATATTTTAATAAAAAAGATTTTATTAATTTAAAAACGTGCAATGAACCTGCTATAGTTTCACTTTGTAATGACATTTAATCATATAACAGTGAGAGAATAATAGATCAGAACTTAACTTTTAATTTAACAAAAACATTTAAATATTTCAGTGATGCTTTGGATGAACAATATATAAAAGTGCCAATATTACAGCTTTTGACAGCACCTCACAAGCTCAGCTTCTTGTTCGTCTTTTCACCGAAACACACACAGCAGCGGACTGGCGTGTTCACAATAGTAGCTTGTGATTCGGTCCCTTGAATAGGTGCTTTTCTACGGTGAGCAACTTCTATGTTTGGCTTGTTCCAACAGTGACAATTATGATGGATTTATTTAATTAATCATAACTTATATTAATTTTTCTCGCAGGATTAAAAATTTTATGCTTTTGAAAACTGAAATGTCCCCAAACACTCATGTCATGTCTGAATATAACAAAAGGGGAAATTAAACTAGATATCTAAATTTATAAACACGCTGCACACTGCCTACATGCTGCTTCTCTGCGTTCATTTTTAAAAAATCAGGGTAACTATTAACAAGAGAAGATTTGTCTGTGTAAAATGTATTTGGTTTTAAAATGTAGGTAAGTAAAAAGTTCAACAAATTAATATAATCAAAGTTCAGCAGAACTTATATTTTATGAAAATGAGAGATCTCTTATCAGTTTATATTAAATTGATGTATAATTAATCAACAGATTTAAGAAGCTTTGTTGTGTGTTCTGATGTCACAGTCTCAGATATCTTCATTGTTTCTGTGTGCGTTTGTAGATTACGGGACTGTGATGTGACAGACAAAGGGTGTGGTTATCTGGCTTCAGCTCTGTGTTCAAACCCCTCACACCTGAGAGAGCTGGATCTGAGCAACAATCGCCTGGGAGAATCAGGACTCAAGATGCTCTCTGATATACTGAAGGATCCAAACTACACACTGAACAAACTGGATACTGAGCGGTAAGCTGGATCTCATCCTGTGAATATTTGTATTTGTATTTCAGTCTTACCATATTCAAGTGGAGTGAAATGTCCAAAGGGTCTGTAGTAGAGCTGCATAGAGGAAAATATTATTTATTGACTTCGTTACAATATCAATCTCTAGGAATAGGCCTCCTGATAAAGATTTTAACATTTAAAGAGCCCCTATCATGGATTTTTGAAAATGACTGTTCATGTAGTGTGGAATATAGCTCTAAGGGAATGAAAACATCCTGCAAAGATTTATATCTGAAATTGCACCGTATATAAAGTTATTGTCTTTCAAAAGTGAGAGTCGACTCTGAGTCTATGAAATGAATTGTTTATGAAACGAGTCATTAGCTGTTTCGTAGTGACGTAGATACGATATTGGCCGCGCCCAGTTACTGCGCGCACAGACGGAAGTGTAAACTTGAAGTCTAGAACACATTCAAAGACTTCAGCTGAATAGCATCATGTGGAGAAGACGCTGTGTTCTACAATGCAGAGATAGTTCAGCCACTTTGTTTTCATTGCCCAGGGACGAGCATGTGAAGAATCAGTGGTTAGAGTTCATATTTGCAACGATACCACAACAGTATAGCCCGAACCTTGTGTTGTGTTCTCATTATTTTAATGACGAATCATTCAAAAACATAAATGAATTCAAATGTGGATTCGCAAGCCGGTTGTTCCTGAAGGAGGGCTCAGTACCCAGTGTATATGGATCAGCTTCCTCCTCCGAATCACAACCTGTAAGTATTATTAATAATTGTTACTTTTATGGGTTTTGTAGCGTCGGCAGCGCAAGGAGGGAAGGCGCAGTAAGTACGGTATGTGTGTGTGTGTGTGAGTTACGCTCAGTGCAGCTTCTAGGTCTAGGTCTCCAATGTCAATTTTTTTTAAATATGTGAAATGTTTGTCGCTGTTATTGGAGATGTCATAAAGAATAGAGCAATACCTTGTAGTACTGCAGTGCTTTATCAATATGTTTATGCGTTGGGCTAACAAACAATAACTGACTGGGTCATCTGACCAATCACCACCGATTAGCGTCACGCAAAGGAGGGGTTTGGAAAAATGAGTTGTTCAACGAATCATTAGGGAGTCGGTGAGCAAATCAGGTAAAAATAAATGCATATTATGAGACAACAAAGTGTTTTTGTCATTGTATGCATGTAAAACTGTTGTTGGGGACTCCCAGAACAATATTAGGAACATTTTAAATGTCATAATTCGTGCCCTTCAAAATCTGTCACTATTTACTCACCCTCACGTCATCCAAACCTGTGTGCCTTCCTTTATTCTGTGGAGCACAAAAGAAGATATTTTCTTTTCAGTCAGTGGTAACCAAAACTTCAAAATATCATCTTTTGTGTTCAGCCAAAAAAAAAAAAAAAAAATCCATACAGGTTTAGAATGACATGAGAGTGAATAAATTATGACAGGGCTTTTATTTTTGTGTAAACTGTACCTTTAAAGGGATACTCCACTTTTTTTGGAAATAGGCTAATTTTACAACTCCCCCAGAGTTAAACAGTTGAGTTTTACCGTTTTCGAATCCATTCAGCCGATTTTCTGATATTTAGAAGAATATCAGTAAGCAGACAGTTTCTGGTCTCATTGACTCCCATAGTAGGAAAAAAATATACTATGGGAGTCAATGAGACCAGAAACTGTCTGCTTACTGATATTCTTCTAAATATCAGAAAATTGGCTGAATGGATTCGAAAACGGTAAAACTCAACTGTTTAACTATGGGGGAGTTGTAAAATTAGCCTATTTCCAAAAAAAGTGGAGTATCCCTTTAATATAGGGTAGGTTTTATTTGGCTCAGAATCAGTGGATTGCTTATTTGGTGCTGGTTTGTTTGTGTTGTTCTTGGACTGACAGGGTTGTCATATTTCCTCTTTGAGAGGCTACACATGATCTAGTGTACAGGTTTTACATGGAATTTCTGATTTGAGTTTCATAGTGTTTAAAACCAAAATACTCCCATACAATAATAGAGGTGCTTCCATGTTTTGACACTGGATCTTCTTCTGAAGCTTCATTGTCTTCACCATCAAGGGATCATGTTGTCAAGCTAACACCCGTTTGAGGTCTTTCACACTCGGTTCTTTCATCTGTCTTCACTATTTATTATAAACAAGTATTAGACAGGCATCTTTGACTGATGTGATCCACCTCGCTGTTTTTTCACTCTTGCTCGTGTGATATTGCTTAATTAGCTTTATCTACAAACACGGAAATCTGATATGTCTTTATATATTATATAAATATATAAACATATTTAAAATGGGGTTTATTCTATTTGTCCTCATTAATTAAATGTGTGTTTTTATACTGTAGTGTAATTGAATATGACACAGGTATGTTTGCACACACACATGTATCTGTGGTTAATGTTGTTTTGCTCTCTCTTCTTGTCTTCAGGTGCTAGTAATCTCACACTAGATCCAAACACAGAAGTCACTCCTCTGATTCTGTCTGAGGAGAACAGAAACATGACGAACGTGTTTGAGGATCAGCCGTATCCTGATCATCCAGAGAGTTTTGATGAGTGTCGTCAGGTTCTGTGTGGAGAGAGTCTGACTGGACGCTGTTACTGTGAGGCTGAATGGAGTCAGTCAGGGAATATCAGTGACATATACAGGAATCACCAGGAAAGGAAAGAGACACAGTAAATTTGGATTCAACAAAATATCCTGGAGTTTATCTGTTCTGATTACAGATTTACTGGCAGAGTAAGAGCATTTCTGGACTGATTTTGTTCTTCTACAGTGTCTCTGACACTCACACACATTTAACACAATCAGTTTATATAGTTTGTTTTTATTTTCCTCGCTGGTTTTCATACATGATTATTCGGTTGTTAAGTCTGACGTCACGCGTGACGTTTAGCCTCTTCCGGGCCCAAGCGCTCCGCTCGTCTTTCAGTTCCTAGACTACATAAACCCTTTTCTTAAAGGGCTTTTTTCGCTTCAGTGCCAGTGGGCGTTACTAGGGATTAAGGGATAGCACCCACTGGCGCCAAAGTTTCTTCATTCGTTTAAGATTTGTAACTTACCTAATCAACTGCAGACATTTTCTCTTATCTTTCTCGTCACAGGGAAAGCGGTAGATGACAGTTAAATGTCACTTGTTTTTTTTAACTCCGATCTATTTAAACAACAAGGGAACACGTTAAAACTCCGGCGAAAGCGGTAGGTAGGTAGAGAGGACCCGGCCTTTGGACCCGGAAACAGTATTATCGGAGAGCGCTTACGTCACGACTTAACAACCGGATTTACTCTTACAATGTTTAAATGTTTCTGAGGAACAGGAATAAGTAATCTGCTTAAATGTTTTTTTGTATTTTTGTTTTCTCTGCTTCTTCACAAGTTGGATGATTTCTGAGGATAGTTTTATGAAAGAGCTTTACAGGGACCTGAGAAGAGCTTGTGCTGATAATCATGAAATCATCCATTAGCCAGTTGTACACAATATATTCTGCTTTTGTGTTTAACCAGAAAGTCTACGAGCACATTCATTCAAGCTCTATGATGGTAATATGTGCATGTTCATATTTGATGATGCATTACATTGTTTCGATTCAGGTGAAATGTAAAGATTTAGATAACGTTCATATACAGTGGCCACTGAAAGTATTTAGACAATTAAGCCACAATTAAACATTTATAAATGTCTTTGCATTTGTTTTTCAATCAAAAAATGAAAATATGAAACAATAGGTTTTGTATGCACTCTCAGATTTCTTTTTTAAAACAGCCTTTTTCATAAGATACATCTTTATACGCTATTTACTCTTTAATGATACATATTAGTACTTTTGACAGCCTTTGTACCTTTTTCTGTTTTCTTTTAACTTTAAACATTTAAGGCTATTCTATTGGTTAGGATATTGATAACTGTTTTTGTTAATCAAGTTTTATGATGTTTCTCCATTTAATCCTATATAAAAGTTCATATCAGTATCGTCCCTCATACCAAATTTAACAAATATTACTGTACAGCAAAGTGACTGATCATAAAGATCTTGTGACATGAGTAACAGTAAACCAGAGGTTTAGTAACGCATGTAGTGAGTGTGTTAATGCTCACGCTCTTTCATGTAGTCGTTTGGCTGTGTGGTGTTCGGCGCCCTCTGGCGGATGATGCTGTAAATTACACTAGACTAGTAAACCATTAAAGTCACTGAGAAATCAAAATGGACTATTCTCTCATATGTTTGTTGTTGTTAGTTGTACTACTACTACTGCTACTAATACATTTCCATTTTTTCTTTTACATTTGTGTCTAAAATTAAATGAATAGATTTAAAAGATTATTGTTAAGCAAACAGGAGTGTATGTGTTTGACCACTAGGTGGCATTATAGACTTGAGTTTTGTCCTGGTTTAAGTCATTCACCATGAGAAATTTGTTGTGCAGAAATGTGCAATCACTGGTTTACATACAGTGGGGTCTTAATAAAAAAAAAGTTTCTATTTCCCCTTTAATTATCATTACGATTTAATGATAATAAATTGCCTGATCAACCTATGAGAGAGTTATTTAGTCATTTGCTTGAAAAGAACATTGATGGTTATTTAGTATACTGTCAGGCTGCAGAACCATTGAAGAACCTTTACTTTTAAATGAGTGGTGTTTACCACGTTAACAGTTTGTTGGTTATTCTGGGTGGTTGTCAGGGCATTGCTCTGCAGTTTCTTTTTGCTTTCAGATTTTTTTCTGTGTTTTTTTTGTGCAGTTTAAGGTTTCTGTTTTGTTGCCAGGGTGTTGCTATGTCGTTACTAAGGTGTCTTATGTGGGTTTTACTTTTTACTATGTTGCAATGCAGTTTATAAATTATTATGGGTGGTTGCCAGTGTGCTGCTAAGGTATTTTATGGGGTTTTATTTTTTACTTTTAACAATGTTGCTATGCAGTTTTTGATTATTTTTGGTGGTTGCCAGGGTGTTGCTAAGATATTTTGTGCTTTTTACTTTTTACAATGTTTCTGTGCACCTTTTTATGATTCTGTGTGGTTGCCAGGGTGTTACTAAGATATTTTATGTGTTTTTTTACAATGTTGCTATGCAGTTGTTAGATTATTCTTGGTGGCTGCAAGGGTATCGCTATGTAGTTTTTTTTATTATTCTGGGTGGTTGCCAGGGTGTTGCTATGTAGCTTTTATATTATTCTGTGTGGTTGCCAGGGTGTTGCTAAGGCATTTTTTTGTTTTGTTTTTTTGCAATGTTGCTATGCAGTTTCTAGATTATTCTGGGTGGTTGCTACTGCACTGCTATGTTGTTATTAGATTATTATGGCTGGTTGCCAGGGCGTTGCTATGTCTATTTTAGATTATTATGGCTGGTTGCCAGGCTTCAGAACCCCTGAGGAACTTTTCATTTTTAGAGTGAAGATGTTGTGGTATGGTTGTTGTGCTGAAAATAGTTTTCATTTTAAAGCAGCTTGAGTGAATGAGATGTACCATGAAAGTGAGAGTGTTTTTCTTTTCTCTCAGATGCACAGAGAAAAGTTATTCATGGAGGATAATCTCTCGTTCTATCTGTAGTCTTCAGACTGGATGCCAAAATTCAGAAAACCATTCAGAAAACAGGATGCGCCCTGAATCCTGACCTGTTTTAAGTCACACATAACTACATTAATGATTCCAGTCGTACACAAGCTGGACTGTTTCAACACAAAGACTTCCGCAGTGGCCCATTGACTCGGGACAGCTGGCTTTAGCGCATTAGAGGATGTTTTATACACATCTGTCATAGTTTTAATGTATACACCACCAGAGGGGCTTTCGGCTCGTTTATATCTTTAAACAAATAATTACATGGCTGCATCTGTGCAGAAAAGTAATTGGATTATATGTTAGTAGTGTGAAAGAAACTGATGGGAAGTTGGACTGGGACGGGGCTCCAGGTGCATGAGTGATGTCATTTCCTTTCTGAAAAAGTGAAGATGAACACCTGGGATGGATTTCATTAAAGTTGCTGATGCTTTAACAGCTTACAGTAATGAAAAACAGCCAGCAGTCACTAGAGAACAACGGCGAATGTGCTCTAATTTGATTATATTATTAGTGTTTTAATAATACAGACTAAAACTATTTTTTAAACTTATCAGGCACTGTCAATGCTTCAGCAACCCACCAACTGTAGTTTCCCCGACAGCATATAGAGGGCAGGAGTGAGCTTTAAAATAAAAAGATGTTAAGAGATCTGTACATTTTCTGAACATGTGAGTTGAGTTTGCCTGTGCAAAATTCAACATTATGATTGGGTGTTGTAGGTGGTGTCCAGGGTGTTGCTATGCAGTTGCCAAGGTATGCTGAGTTTTTTGTTGTCATTTTTAGAATATTGCTATGCTGTTTCTGAGTGGTTGCCAGGGTAATACGAACATTCAGTTGCTTTTGTGTGTGTGTAGTGGCTTTCCTAGACCGTATGTAGCCACGCCTCTTTTCAGCGCTGAGCTCGTTGTCTTTTGACTTCCGGTCTGTATTTTCACAGTGATCTTGCGTAGTTATGAATGAACGGCTCATTAAAAAATTAAAATTAAAAATTTAAAAATTTCTCATTAAAAATTTCCAAGGTCCATTTGTTAAGACATATGCTTTACAATGCTTATGATAAACATTACAATGCTCATGTTAACTTTCGTTAACTCTACAATATGTAACTTCACCAGCATTTTACTCCTGGACAGCGATGACATAAATATACAGAGCGACCGCAAAAACAGAAGTTCAAAGACAATATTCTAAAGATGGCGGCGCCCTCGTTTCTCTGGTGCATAAGGTCTATAGCCCAGGAAAGGTGGTAAGGTGTTCTTTACACATAGTTAAAACAGTGGTATCCGTTTGAACAGTTTTTTGTCCATTTAATGAGATGTATGTTTACAGAGTTTACAATGCATTGACTATGAACCATATATTCCCGCCACCTGTCCCTTTCTGATTCAACCCAATTTAGGAGTTAAATACCATGTGAGGATGGAACAGGTGTGGCTTTCACTGGTGCACAGCGCCATCTATTGTTGGATCAAATTACATTTCGTTTTTACTTTCTACCTCGTTGCTATCCTGGGAGTATCCTGGGTTGTTGCTAAGCTGTTGCTAAGGTACTTCATTTTTTTATTTTTTTATTTGCTGTGCAGCTTTTATATTTTCTGAAAACAAATGGTGTTTGCAAAATTCACCATCATGTGTGTTTTTTTATTTTATTTATTTGAACCACGTTACCAGTTTTTAGTTTACTCTGGGTGGTTACCATACTATCCAATTGGTATTGTGCTTTTGTTGTTAGTTTTTCCACCACATTGCTATGTCGTTTTTAGAGTATTTCTTTTTGTTGCCAGGGAATTGTTAGGCAGTTGCTAAGGTGTCTGATGTGGATTTTACTTTTTACAATGTTGCTAACAATGCTTTTTACAATATCGTAATGTTGTTTTTAAATTAGTCTGGCTGGATGGCATTGTGTTGCTATGCAGTTACTTAGGTATTTTTTGTTGTTGTTTATTTTACTTTCTACTACATTGCTATGCAGCTTCTAGAGGATTCTGGGGGTTGTCAGGTTGTAGCTGAGGTATTGTATGTGTTTGTTTGTTTGTTTGTTTGTTTGTTTGCTTGCCAGGGTGTCGCTATGCCATTGAAGGAATTGACTTTTTACCACTTTGCATGCAGTTTCTATGTTATCTCATAGCTGTACAAACATAACTTGTTTTGGTTTTAGCTATGTTTGACCAAACTTGCATTCTGCCAAAAATGTGTCTGGCCTTTTTAGGGGTTTTGTCAGCATTTCTCTAGTAACGTCTGATCTTAATGCTGCCGAGTTAGCGAACACTCTTGCTATACATTTCCCATTGCTTTGACCTTTGACCCTGACACTTCAGAGTCCTGCAAGGGTTCATTTGATAAGGACAGCATATGAGAGAGAAGGTCACTGTGGAGGAAACCATATTATAGTCCCTTCAGAAAAACGTGATTATGCGATTGCATAATCAGCCAAAGTCTGCATATTTATGTGGGGGCATTTTTTCAAATACGCCGCACTTTCACCGCATAAATTGCCGATATGTGGGGCTTGCATGATTTCATAATTCATAAAAAGTCACATATATCTCAGCAGAAAGGGTTGCGTTTGCTTCACACAAGAGCCGCCATTTTCCCTGTTGCCATGGAACGTTATGAAGTGACGTAATTACGCGACGTGAACATCATCGAAAAGCTGTAAAACAGGAAGCACACATTTTGTTTTTTTATATTTTATTTCTTCATTTTTCCAGAAGTTGTAGCATATTCCTTTAGTAAAGCTCCAGAACTTGTTTGACTCATCAATGTTTTTTAAGTTTGATGTGTTTATTAAGATCTGAAATAAAACAAGATGAACTGAAATATTGCAGCACTTTCTGTGATGTAGTGTGCTTGCTTATCATAGGAAGTAATAAGAAATGACTCTTTACAGTAAGGTAGTAGCCTAGAGAGAACAGGGAACAGGGGAATCACTTTTTTCATCAAAATGTAGTTTTTGCAAGTTCCTGCAATTTCATCGCATAAAATTGCATAAATATCCGCATATTCCATCGCATTTTTTAAGAAAACGTGCCGCATAATCAAGGATTTTTTCTGGAAGGACTGATATTAAGAGCTTAATAAGGGGCCTTCATCTATACCTAGAGCATTCAGACTGATCTGAAGTCAGGGATAAAGGGCAGAACTACAAACCCAGTCTAGCAGGGCTGGAGGGATGAGTCAGTGAAGCTGATCAGGGCTTAACTGTGGGAATCAGAGGGAGTCGAACTGAACCGGTGACCTCAGAAACACTCCTCCAGCGCTGGCCAATCACTGATTATAATGACGCTCTACCCAGGGTTCCTGTGCATGATGACTGTGATGTGTGCTGATGGGCAGATACTGTTACTGAAGCGTCTCTTTATGATGTAATCCAGGAAACCCACATGTCACAGGAAGTCTTAAAACGTCTCCTACACTGCAAAAATACTTTTCTTAATTAGCATTTTTGTCTTGTTTCCAGTCCAAATATCTAAAAATTCTTAAATCAAGAAGCATTTACTACATGAGTAAAACTGTTTTCCGGGGAAATGAATCAAAATGAAGTGAGTTGATGCTTAAAACAAGCTTAATTATCTGCCAATGGGAAAACAAAATCTTAATTCAAACAGAAACAAGATTATTTTTCTGACCCCATTGGCAGATAATTTTGCTTGTTTTAAGCAAAAACTCGCTTAATTTTGATTAATTTCCCTAGATAACAAGACTTAATATCTTATGTAATTTTACTACTTTAGTAAATGCATCTTAATTTAAGAAATGTGTAATATTTGCACTGGAAACAAGACAAAAATACTAAGTAAGAAAAGCATTTTTTTCAGTGTAGAAGACAATCAGAAGTTTCAATATATTCATTATTTCTGTCATGATATTGCATTGATAGTTTAGATCCTTGCTTCAAAATGTGTGTTATATGTTTGCATGGTTTTTCAATTTCAAAAACTTTTCTGTCCCCTTTCCTGGTGTTTATTAAAAGAAAAATGAAGAATAGTTAAAGTTTGAAGGATAGATTATAATAGTTTAATATATTTTTTATATATATCTTCAGTATAGAAAAGTTGAATTAGCTTTTTGGTTGAGTTATTCTATTTAGTGTTCGCCTCTCACTCGGACCTTTTAACTATACATTTATATATTTTTAATATTAAGGACTTTTTTTGGTGCTTTTTCCTCAAAACATATATATATATATAATTTTGTTTTCAATATGGGAACATGAAAAAGTCATGATTTCACCATGTTGTTATGAAGTTTCTACGGTGTTCTGGGTGGTTATGTGTTTTTCTGAACTTTTGACTGTTTCTTTGCTTGTTTCAACCCAAATTTGGGTCAAATATGGACAAACCCAGCCGTTGGGTTAAATTACATTTTTAACCTATAATGTTTGGATTTGTCCATATTTTACCCAAAATTGGGTTAAAACAACCCAACATTTTTTAGAGTGTACCAGGGTGTTGCTATGTAGTTTTTTTGGTACCTATGTAGTTTTTCTTTTGTACCATAACAGTGAGTGCTGTCCAATTATCAAATTATCATTTTGGCATGTATAAATAACTTTTATGTGGTTTTATCCTGACTTTCGTCAAGAAAGATTTCTGAATAATGGTTTATAAAAGAGTATTATACTGAATGCAGCCGCTTTGTTATAAATCACCTGCAATCTATTATATCTATAAAGCCACAGTAAGACAAATGGAAAAGCTTTACGGTAATATAATGAGTGAATGAAGACATGAAGTCTTTGAAAGGGTGTTTGCTAATGCTTTCTTTGTGATGTAGAGGAAATGCGGCTTTTGTGGATAGTGTTTACATTTCGTTCAACTAGAATTGACATAAACGGTGTGAAACGCTGTAGATTCTGTGTTTTTCATCCCTTGTTCAGGTTTCTCACGGATGTAAACACAAGCTGCTTCTTGAGTTTGAAAAGACACAGACACACGCAGCAGCTAAATAAACAGAGCCGCTGGATTTATGAACGTCTTCAAAGAGTCTTTAGCTTGTGATATAAAAGAGCCGTGTGACAAAAGCGGTGCATCGGCGAGAAACCCAGCGCTGGGTTCCTGTGCGGGCCTGTGTGTGTTTGAGCTCTTCAGTGTCACTGCTGGAATCTTTAATGGACGCCGAACAGCTCAAGAGACATCAGAGCAGATCAGACACATCCATGCGTTATTATTTGGGAAATTTGGGTTTATTAAAGCAATATGACATGCACTTATTTAGTTCATCTGTAGAGTGACTACGTTCATATGTGCACCAATAATGCAATTAGTATTTCCAATTATCAGAGTAAGGACTTAATTGTAGTAAGGTAATATCATACACTAAGACAAAAACACTTTGCAAACATTTCCCAAATATACCCTGAATTCGAATCCATATCAGACACACAGAAACTCCCAAATTTACTGGGAGAAATGCCCAAATGTGAAATAATTGCTGCAAAATATGTCTTCTCATGCCCAGAAATGAAGACAACCAGTGGAACCTCAGATGGATAAATAATTGTACAAATGTTCAAATATATATTATATTGATTGTTTGATATTTTAGTCTTTTTTTATTCGTTTTTTTTTTTTTTACATTTGATACTGATTTCTTTTTTTTATTTTTATTGTTCACTTTTATTTATCTATATATATATATATATGTGTGTATACCGGTAGGTATATTGCTTTGGCAATATTGTGCTATTTTACACATTAATGCCAATAAAGCTCATTTGAATTGAATTCAATTGTAAGATAACTCTTCACTCCTTACATCCATTTTTAATTTTTCTGATTATCCGCAAAGAATTGTGGTTATTTTTACTGCTATAATTCACATACACAGCAAAAATTATGAAGTCACATACAGTAAGTGTTACTGGACACTGTTTTACATTAAATACAACCTATATGGACGTATTTGACGTATTATTCGTTGGTGTTTTGATTTTGATGGTTTCGACCATCGATATACTGCATTATATTCATGTCGTGCAATGTTAACATGGACTCAGTTCATCAGTTCCCGAACTATGTGACAACTACTTTATGATGTTTAAGTCGTTCATGTTCGTCACATGCTCACTTCAACAAGAGTGGAATAGATGCAATTCATGTCATTACATGCATGTTTATGGCGATTACAATCAGCATATTCCACATTCCACAATTTATAATTATAATTATATATTGTGTTTATATGAGGAAACGGTTAATTGCAGTATTGCCTAAATGTCTATAATGATCTTCTGTTTTATTTTTACTTCTTACGCAGAGTAAGTAAGCATAGGATATTTATATGGTTCAGGTCATAATTGTTTGCCATTTTTAGAAAGTTATTTCATTGTGGGTTTCTGTGACGTTTGGCTTCTATTTCTGTTGATATTGAATTTTGCTGGCTGTAAAATCTAGCCGATAACCAATAGTTTAGTATCCAGTTTAGAAACCAGTAATAGTTTAGTCATATCAATGCAAATGTTCAACTTTCAATGATAATTTGTGCTAAGTTTATTACAAAATTACAGCACTGACCTGTTTAGTAATTATTAAAATAAATCCAATTAAATTAAAAATATTGCTTACACTTTATTTTTATTTTTTCCAAAATCTGTCCAGCATAACTCCGTATTAAACATTAAAATATTCATCATCTGATTGACTGATTGTGTTTAAGATTCTCTTTCAGTGTTTATAGTTTACGGTTGATGTCAGTTGGGTCTAGATAATATATGTATTTTGGCATTGTTGTTGTTAGTGGTCGACCAATATATCGGCCAATATTTGCGCTTTTTACATGA
>CM070842.1:30522910-30556061 GCA_036326025.1 Chrosomus eos
AAATTGCATAAGGTTAAAGTGGCATCATCAGTGCCCCTAGCTTTCTTATAAGCAAACTGCAAGGGGTCTAAATATTTATTTACATCAGTCTTAATATATGTAGTTAACACTCTTTCCATACATTTACCCAAAATAGATGTAAGAGCTATTGGCCTAAAATCCTTTAACTGGTTAGCATTAGATATTTTTGGTACTGGAACAATATTTGATAATTTCCATGAGCTAGGAACCACCTTATCATTTAACAAGAGCTGAAACAATTGTGTAAGAACACCAGTCAATTGAAAAGCACAATCCTTTAGCACTCTACCCTTTAATCCATCTGGACCAGGTGCTTTATTTGGCTTAATGCAAGCGAGACTAGCCGCGATTTCATGCTCTTTAAGTATAATATGCTCATATGTAGGAATATCAAGGCATATTCTATCACACTCAGTAGTACACATTCCACAATCAAACCTACTAAAAAAACATTCAGATTTTCGGCAAAAGATACACCTTGTGAGTGATACATTGGTTTCCTTGTTTCTCTCCCCATCATGGTATTTAGACCCTCCCATGCCTGTTTTGCATTACCCAAATATAACCTACTTTCAACCTTATTCTTAAAATCTAATTTAGCTTTCTTAATTTGACTTCTAAGTTCCTTTCTTTTTTCTCTAAATAGTTCATTATCGCCTTTTAAGAAAGCAGCTTTTTTCTCATTTAAACAAGTTTTAAGTTCTTTAGTGAGCCACAACCTATTATTTGGATATATTCGAATTGTTTTTGTTTTAACAATTATTTTCACAAAAACTTAAATAAGATGTGATAGTGACAGTAATTTCATGTACATTATCACATTCATCAAAGAACAATTGCCACTCCGTTTCATCAAAACAGTCTCTAAGCTCCTCTTTACTCTGATCTGTCCACAGTTTTATCTCTTTGGTCACCGGTTTCTCTTGTTTCAGCTTGGCTCGATATTTGGGAAGCAAATGTATAACGTTATGATCGGACTTCCCCAGGGGGGGACGGGCCACAGCCTTATAGCCCTCTGATATGTTGCCAAAGCATTTGTCCAAAGTGCGCATAGATCGAGTGGGGCAATCCACGTACTGATGAAGTGTAGGCAGATATCCCGACAAATCACAGGAGTTCATATCGCCAAGAATTAAAATTGGTTGGTCAGAGGAGCGTGCCAAAGTGTTATTATAGCTGTCCGTTATTTTATTTGCGGCTTCCACATTGTCTGGTCCCGTAACATATAATAAAATGAAGGTAATCTGTCCAAATTCTCGTGGTAAGTAAAATGGTCTAAAAGACACTGATAATAGCTCATAATCTGTGGTACACGTTTGTTCATGGATCTTGAAATTTGTTGCCCATCTTTTGTCCACAAAAATACAAAGTCCTCCTCCCACAGACTTACGAGACTTAACTTCATCTCTGTCGGCTCGAATCATTGTATAGCCGTTTAATGAGATATCCTGAAAGTCTTCCTTCAACCAAGTCTCTGTGAAACATAATAAGTGACTTTGCCTAAAGTCACTATCATACTTGACTTTCACTGCCAATTCATCCATTTTATTCTTTAGGGAACGTACATTAGACAAGGTGATTACCGGTAAGGGAGGTTTGACGCCTCTTCGTTTGAGCCTTTGACGTATCCCACCTCTCGATCCTCGTTTCTTCTTGGATGGGCGTGTGCATTCTTTTGCTCTGGAATTCCTAATCAATCCCTTACAATCCTCTGGTAAATTCACCTGTAGCCGACAGGGACGAGATTGGGATAGAAGTAGTAAAAGTTCCTCCCTGGTGTAAACGAGGACGCCATTTATATCCACTCCTGTGCCAGCCGCGATCAAACATGTAGCCAGACATGCCGCTATCCACACCAAAAACCAGCGAAGCTTCATGTTGAGTTAGTTAAAAATTACTATATATAAAAACTGCATATAAAAACATAAAACAAGCAACTAACATGTAAAGCCTGTGAAGCGAAGCACTGGGTCAGCAGCAGAGCCGCGCCCCGGAACTCGTGATCGACTCGTAATGGACTTCGTAAATGCATATTATAAAACAACAAAAGTGTTTTTTGTCATTGCATGCATGTAAAACTGTTGTTGGGGACTCCCAGAACATTATTAGGAACATTTTAAATGCCATAATAGGTACCCTTTAAAAAAAGATGTGTTTGGAGTTTTGCCGACCGGATACGGCAAAAGTTTAAAATATCAACTAGCTCCTCTGGTGAGAAACGCATGGGACTGACTCATCCACAGACGTTCGTTGCTCTGGTTGGTTGTAGCGCTGTCCTATTGCGTGCAGAGGGAATCTGAAAGACAACCGTTTATCCCGCCCCTCGGATTGAGCCCTGCCAATGGTGAGTTCCCAGACCTAACATCTGGATGTGGGACTGCCGCGCCAGGCTACTCTGTTGTCGCTTGAGAAACCAAATGTCGGCTGGTGTGTGTAAACGTGCAGATTAAGGGCCGATAATATTATAATAAGATCCTCTTCATACGTCAGAAGGAGCGAATTCTGATTGGCTTATTTTTTGACATGCTTGCAGAGAAAGGCTTCATTATTGTCCCCTTTAAATTAAATATTGTAATGATGCATATATTATGTTAGTGTAAGTGTGTTGGAGCAGCTTTAGGCTGTTTGTAGACCCGGCTCTGTTTCTGCTAACCTCAGAGAGGGTATAGACGGGGTTCAGTCATGGTGTGTGGTAATAATAATAATAATATGTTTAATTATATGGGTTGGTACAACAGTGCACCCTCATGCCACATCTCCTGATCCACAAACACAGCTCCATGTGTGGCATCATTAGAGCTCAATCCTGCAGCGAGTGAAAAACACAGCGAAGCGTTGTAATCCAGACTCGAGTCACTCGTTTCAAATCTGGTGATCATTTGCTTTGTTCCGAAACAGAGCCTTAAATTGTCACAATGTTCCATTCTTTCACAACAAGGCAACATTTCAAAGTGTACCAAAATGTGTTTATGCAAGTCACATGTGAGTTAATCTGTCCTCTTATTGGTCAGAGTACAGCTGTTATCATCGCTTTATCTGTAGCTGTCGTTATTATAGATGTCGTACAGTATATGCATTTTAATTTCATTTTTTAGTTAAAGTTTTAGTCATTTGTTGTTTTTTTGTCTATATACTTTAGGTTTTATTTATTTTAATTTTCATTGTACTAGTACATCAGGTTAAAATAGTTTAAATAGTTTTTTTTAAAGTTTATTTTATTTTAACGTTAACGTTAATTTATTTCTAGTAAAGTAGGCTTTTTTTTAACTAAAAACATCAAGTTGAAACTAAATGAAAATGAGAAATCTTGCCTCGGCATCTACTTGAAATAGTTTTTTAAAATATATTTATGATTTTATTATAGTTCAAGTAACGATTTATTTAGTTTTAGTTTTATTTACCGATAATAACCCTGGTTTGGAATAGCGGAATTCCACCGCGGCGTTTAACAGAGAAATCTGTGATGATTGAGTCGTTCTGATACCGGCCGGGATCCTGTATGGAATGCCAGGATTCTGTAATTCCCAGAGGAGGAGGAGTGGAAAAGCGTGGGAGTAAATTCCCACACTCTAAAAAATGCTGGGTTGTTTCAACCCAAATTTGGGTAAAATATGGGCAAACCCAGCCATTAGGTTATTTGTATTTTTTTACCCAATGGTTGGGTTCATCCATATTTGACCCAAAACTGCATTTTTTAGAGTGCAGTGCTGGAGCGGAAGGCTGTGGAGACTCCCCGTCGTCTAAAAGAGTCATTTACTGTGGTAAACCGTATTACCGCTGTCCCAATCTGATTATTCCACTACACCGGATCTGGAAGGGGTTTACACACCTCCTACTGTTAGCGCTAGCTATTCCAACACACCTCCTACTGTTAGCGCTAGCTATTCCAACACACCTCCTACTGTTAGCGCTAGCTATTCCAACACACCTCCTACTGTTAGCGCTAGCTATTCCAAAACCGTTTAGCAGAACAAATGAGCAACCCCTTATTTCACTTAATCTCTCAAACACTGTTTTGGATTTTGTTTTGTCCATGAATGCATCTTCTAAAACAGTGTAAATAAAGTTGCATGCTCACCCTTCAGTTTTAGCATGTGCTAATCGCTGTAGTAAATGAACTCCAGCGACTGTGAAAGATGAGCTTTTCTCACCTCCTCATCCCTGTAATCTGCTCTTTCCTGACGTGTTTGTTTGAGCTCGACTGACACTTCCAGAGCACAAAACTCAACTTTCTTCAGATGTACTCTTCAATTACCCAGCATAGCAATCTTCACTGCGGCAGAGACGCTTGGTTAGAAGTGTTAAAGCATTCACACTAATAATTTGGATGCTTGCTTAGTGATCTCAAAACTTCAAGTTGTTTTTCACTGAAAATCTTCCCTTCCGCAGAATCTCAAATCATTCAGACTGACATTATAGAGGAAATGAAGATGTTTTGGGGTCTTTTAATTCTCTTTTTCAGGATGAATATGTGTATATTCAATAAACTAAAGTCGTGCTGTACACTTAATCAAATCACAACATGGATGACTGTTCATATCAAAGTCTGCATATTAATTCACTTAATTAAACATGCGTTTTGATTACTAAAGAGCTAAAAAAAAAACCTGGAATATAGGAAAAATTAAATGGAATTATAAAAAAATAGAGATTTCTTAGGGCCCTAAGAATGTGATTTTCTTTTGTTACATTTTTAATGAATTGAAATAAATTTTCATTATTTAAATTAATTAGACATTATTTTTTGATTGCAAAATTTTTAGTAAACCATTAAAACTGAGAAAAATTAAAACAGAAAACGTGGAATTTGGGAAAAATTGAAAATAAAATGTGGAAACAATAAAGCAGATTTAATAGGGCCCTAAAATAAGATTTTTTGTTAGATTTTGAATAAATACATGTTAATTATTTAAAATATTTAGACATGTTTCTTGATTAAAACATTTGAATTAAACCATTAAAATCCAGAAAATAATTATAATTTGGAAAACATGGAATTTTGGAAAAATAAAACGGAATTTAGAAAAAACACAACTGAATTTCAAGGGGCCTAAAAATGTGATTTTGTTCATTTTAATAAAAATAAAAAAATTGCCAAAGTTTCACGATTTCAAATATTTTACATGCTCTTTTGATTACAAAAAATAATAATGCAACCATTAAAACGCAATCCAAAAAAAGAAGATAAAACTGATTTATTCTAAACTGTTTTAATTATTCTGATTTCTTTTGATTATTTTAATTTCTTTTATGTAAAGCACTTTGAATTACTATTGTGTATGAAATGTGCTATATAAATAAACTTTCCTTGCCTTGATATAATAAACATCTAATAAAGCTGATTGGACAGAGCCGATGAAGTGAGGAAGAGTAGTGTTTGTTCCGAGATAACGGGAGTCTCCCGACGGATCTCATCTGTGTCCCGGGGCGAGTGTGTGTAGATCTTATCCCACACGGTCCTGTCCGTTCCTGATCCAGGATCATAAGCGTGAGATGAGAGACAGATAGCAGGAACACACACCTGAGGCTTTCCCTGCTGACCCCAGACCAGTTCTGGGCTTTTATGACTCTGGCTGATTATTGTGGACTTTAGGATTTGAGATCTTCAGCTAATCATGTCAGATAGTGTCCAGTTACTCTCACTAAAACTGCTTGTTTTTAGACATGGTACTTCAACACACACTTATACTTTGATGCTTTTTGATGGCAGTCATGATGGTAAGGTTTGGATATTATGTATTTAAGTATACGTTTATCACTGAGCTGTTTTTGTACGAGTGTTTGGCATTATTAGTCTGTCAAGAAGCATTGTGATGTTGATTAAATGCGTTTTGGTCTTTGAGAAGAAACGTTGCACGTGTGTGACTCAGCGTCTGGATATGAGTTTTATATCAGTGATCTCTCTGTTCTTCAGCTCAACACTCACATTACAAAGTGAAGCGGTTGACCTCTGACCCCAACCCATGAGGTTAAGAGAGGTTCCTCAGGTCATGTGTTAATGACACCTTTTAGAACATCAAGAGAAATTACACTCTAACCTCCAGACGTGACTGCATGCTTGGCCTTGAGCCACACACACACACACACACACACACACACACACACACACACACACACACACACACACACACACACACACACACACACGCACGCACGCACGCACGCACGCACGCACAAACTCACACACACACACACACACTCACTCAATCATATACACACACACAAACACACTCACACGCAAACACACACTTACTCACTCACAGGTCCGCGACTAACTTCCACTCGACAGAGACGCGAGTGTTGCATGTACTTTATTAGACAGGGGAGCAAATGTACATAAAACTAATCAATGTTATTTAGTTCAACATGATGAAATGTTAGAATATGATCTGTATGTTATTCTAATGTTGATCTAGCTTACTTAGTCTCATACTGCCAACAAACAACCCAACTAACAACATTCAGCACACTCAAATGTGTTTAGTGTGATAGTGTAACTGTTAGAGCGAGTGAAACAGCGCTGCGTTACCTCAAGTTTCACTCCTCTAATAAACTGACCTGTGTGAGTATTAATTCAGCACTTGTGTGTAGTTGGGTAGAATGAAATGTCCTTATTCCTTTATATCCGCGGGACTGGCGTTGTGTGTGGCGCTGGTGTACGTCTAGCAATCGCTCCTGCTTCATATCACAGTCATGTTAAAAACATCAGTGTATTCACTCATCCATAAAAGATCATCAGCTTCACAACAACATCAATAATTCAGCTTAATGCGGAATATACGTCATCAATATACGCCTTTGTTATTGTAAGAGGTTAGCGACCCCTGGTGGCGAAAAATCCTACATATTGTACCTTTAATTGAAATAAAAAATAAATGTAGTCATTTTTGAGCGACACACGAAGAGCACCAGAGGATAAAGAACATGCTAACATCTCACAGAACACAAAACTTGTGCGCTTTGCATGATGTGGTCTTCTGAGGCTCTGTTTAGTTCCCTATGTAGACAGCAGATTTCTCTAGGTTTAGGAAGAGATCCACACACACACGCTTCACAGTGTGTGTGTGTGTGTGGTGTGTGTGTGTGTGTGTGTGTGTGTGTGTGTGATATTCTGTCATAACGCTTCTGCTCCTGATGATCTCTGCTGTCTGTCTTTGTTCCTCAAACACTTACTCAAGCAGGATTACAAACTTTGGCTCGGTTTCATTGTTTTTCCAATGGAATAAGTGACGCCACCCGGAGACGACGGGAATATCCATGCATCCCTAATGGAGGTCTTTCAAACCGCTTTCCACTTTATCTTGTAATTCATCACTTTATGGAATTCCCCCGTTTAGATTCGGTAATTAAAAATCAGTGGATATCAAAACACACTCTCCTCTCTCTTTTTTATTGTTCTTTGTTCTTTGAATAAAGTTTCATGTTGTCAACACAAATAGAGAACAGATCCCACAGATTCAGAAATCGGACACTATCTGGATATTTGCACAAAGTGGCGTCTCGACATGTACACACATACGCACTTTGTTCCTCAGCTGTGTAATTTGGAAATCATTCATCAAGTTTTTTTCACATTGTTGAAATATGTAAGATATATATTTCTGTGGTTTTTCTTGATGTAGGCTCGTGACATGGCAGATCTGCGGCTTCAGATTTGTTATATTACTGTTCAAAATCATTTTTGGTCATTGAAATAAGGCTGAAATAAAACAAAATATACATTTTAGATGAAAAATGTATACTTAAAATGTTATTTCTGTGTTTTTTCTTCATGTATGCTAGTAATATGGCAGATCTGCGGCTTCAGATTTGTTATATTACTGTTGAAATAAAACAAAATATACATTTTAGATGAAAAAAATGTATACTTCAAATATTATTTCTGTGTTTTTTTCTTGATTTTAGGCTCGTAACATGGCAGACCTGGACGCTTCAGAGTTATTATTGCTAACTAAAAGCAAATCAAAACCTATTAAAAATCATTTTCTGTGATTGAAATGAAGCCGAAATACAATATAAATATTACATGAATGACTTAAACTTAAAAAACGTATTTCATGTAGTTGCAGTACTAAAGGTACTTAAGTTGAAGTACTAAAATGACTAAAACAGAAATACAAATAAATTATATAGAAATAGAAAAATAGAAAAAGCACATAAAAATGAAAAAAACGGAAATTATAAAAAATAAATGCCAATTTAAAATAATAATAAATAATATGATAGTACATAAATAACACTAATATAACTGGTCGGCTTTTCTTTTGTGAGATAAAATGGTTTATTGGACCTTTTTGCATATATTCACCTGATTGAGATTTCTAAAATCTCAATCATAATGTCTATAATCTTTATTTTTATAAAGGCTGTGCTGTTAAAACTTAAAAATCTGTTTAGATTTAAATTTGCATTCATGTTCTCGTGTATTTAATGGATTTTTGAGCCCTTTGATACGTCTTCCCCCAACTTCCTGTTTCAACAGGAAATGCATCATCACAATGTCATGTTTGAGATGAATGTGAATGACGTTGTCTCGCAGCGAGCCGCACTGGATCCTCGAGCTCATTGGGAATCAGAGGCTCCTTGTTTCTGGAGTTTGGTAGTAAATGAAAGCGCTGATGCAGATAAGCAGCTTCAGAGAGAGAGAGAAACACTGAACACAAGCCCAAATCTCTCCGTCAATACACTCACCAATTATCAGTGGCTAATTAGTGTTGTGGATTAAACTGTGAATGACTGACTCTGCAGGGAGAAACCTCATGTTTGTGCTGCGATGCGTCATATCTTATTTAAAGCCTTTAATTAGTGGCATTTAGTTAAGCTGCATGTTAGCTATTTCTAATAGTTGAGGTTTGTGCTTTGAATGAACTCTCCTAGATGAAATTCTGATTATTCACGTTTTATTTGCAGTTCTCTCTCTTTTTATGTGCAATGAGAAGGACAAAAGGTCATCAAACTGCTGTTTGAGTTGAGAAACGAAGACTTTAAAGGGGTGGTTGATTGCGATTTCACTTTTTTCATTTTAAATAGTGTGTAATGTTGCTGTTGGTGCATGAACATTATCTGCGAAGTTGCAGCGCTGAAAGTTCAATGTAAGCAGAGATATCGTCTTTTAAAAATCAGGAAGTGTAAATGCCTACAAAAACGACTCGATTGGGACTACAGCTGGGTTTTAGACGTCACTAACCCATCAACCCTCCCTCCGGAATACGCAAAAAATGGCATGGACATATTTCTGCAGCTTTGCCGAAGAGGAAGAGTTACAGGGGAGAGCTAAACATGCCGTGGAAAGTGTGTTATGTTCACCCAGCTGTAGGTCTTCTGTGTTCGGGCTTACTACGGATGCTGTAGTTCATCAACAATGGCTACAATTTATGTTTGATAATGTTTCTGACAATTACAATAGTAGTTTAGCTCTCTGTGCGGCACATTTCACTGAAGACAGCTTCCTGAATCTCCAACAATTCAATGCCGGATTCCACAAGAAACTGTTACTAAAAACCTGAAGCTGTTCCAACGTTAAAACCAGAGGCAGCAGTAGTTGGGCCACAACCTGTAAGTAAGACTTAATCATTTTAAACGTATTTGTATAATTTTAGACGTAATGGTTTCGTTTTATCAAGGACGTAAACAAATGCCAGCGCTGGCTTTATAGTCACTTGTTATGCTATTTCGTGTTTCTATGGCAAACGCGTGCAAACATTTTGGACCTGAATTTGTAATCATATAGATTTTGTAAATGTATTTGCCATGTATAGCTACTTTATGACGTAGTTTTTCGATTTGATCATGAATGTGATCAATGTCAACAGTGTTTGTTTATAGTAGCCAGTTATATCGATGCTAAGAAAACGATACACAGAGTAAACTAAGTTTTGTTAATAGCTAAACGGTTGTTCATTATATCGATAAAACAATAACTTTAAAAAACTGTATTACTCATGTAATCATTCGTATTAAATGTTTAATCAAGATAAAAACGTATCTCAAAAAGCTAACAAGCAGCAGTAACATTTTCAAGTATAACAGGGTATCAAACTTCTTATGTAATAATAGAAGAATAATAATTCAAAAAACGTACCATTCAGAAACGTTTTGTAACCGCCGTGTTTGGCGAGGTTCTGCTTGACTCTTCATCGCCGCTTTCTGGGTCTGATTCGGGCTCAAACTGATACTGCAGTATCGACTCCATTGTTTACATTAACCGGAGCACATGAGTAGCCTCGTGAGACCATCCTGATCTCGCGAGCTTTCAAGGTTTCACTCGCAGATCAGTCTGGATACTTTCCGTTAAAGAAAATTTGGGAGCAGTTCACCAAACGAACGTCCAATCAGCGTTGCTTGGAGGCGGGTTGAGGTGTGACGGAACGAGAAGCGCGACAGTTCAGTCTTAAGAACATGGCGGCTTCAGCGGATGAAACTAGCATCAGTGTGGCAGTGGCTATCGAGCAAGTTTTTCGGAATTACAGAGTTATTACTGAATTACAGAGCTAACGAGCCTTTACCTGCAGCAGCAAGAGTAGCCTGGCTTGTGGTTGTGTTTTCGTCGTCGCTCTCATATGCTTCGTTGATCTGATTGGTTGATTTGGCCCGTCTATCACCAACATAGGCCAATCAGCTAACCAGTATTTTCGCCCCTTACCAAAACTACTCAACGGAAGGTTTCCAGATGGATATGCGGAGCAAATCCATCTGGCGGAGTCAGGTTAGCACATGAGACTCACGCCCGTAAAGGCAAGGGGCGTGGCGGTTCCGGACAACGTGCGCTACGCAGTTTAGCCAATCACAACACACCGGCCCAAACTAACCAATCTGAGCGCACTGCCTGTTTCTGAGGGAGTGGTTTCATAGAATCAGGAAGTCAACCGGTCGTTCAAATGACAGAGGAGAAAGAGGCTTACAATAAAGGTGAAATTTATGAAAAATAAGACTTTAAAAAAAAGAAAAACCACGAATACATGTTATATTGCACCCCATAAACACAATCATGCAAAGAAAAAAAGCAGTAAACCACCCCTTTAAAGGGGTAGTTCACCCCAAAATGAAATGTTGTTTCAAACCCCGTAAGACGTTTGTTCATCTTTGGAACAAAAATGAAGATATTTGTGATTAAATCTGAGAGCTGGATCACTCCTCCATAGGCTTCTGAGGGATTGAAACTTGCCGGCCCTGAAAAGTTATTAAAGACATCATTAAAATAGTCCAAGTGACTACAGTGGCTCAATCTTAAGTTTTTCAAGCGACAAGAATACTTTTGTGTGCAAAAACAAACAAAAATAATGACTTTATTCAGTATTCATTTCCTTCTCCGTCGGCCTCCAGTGGTTCTCGTAGTGTAACAGCGCAGCGCTTCTGTGTTGTACATCACACACAGGCTCACTATTGACCGACGCTGGTTGTGTGTGTGTGTGTGTGTGTGTGTGTGTGTGTGTGTGTGTGTGTTGTGTGTGTGTGTGTGTTGTGTGTGTGTGTGTGTGTGTGTGTGTGTGTGTGAGCGTTTAACCAGAAGCATTACGCAATTATACTAAATGAATATCTTGAGGCCCAAAGAGAAGGAAATGAATACTTGAATAAAGTCGTTATTTTTGTTTGTTTTTTTGCGCCCAAAAAGTATTCTCGTCGCTTGATAAACGTAAGATTAAGCCACTGTCGGCACATTAACTATTTTAACTATTTCTTTAATAACTTTTCTGGGACGGCAAGTTTCAGTCCCTTAGAAGCCTATGGAGGAGTGACCCAGCTCTCAGATTTAATCAGAAATATCTTCATTTGTGTTCTGAAGATGAATGAAAGTCTTACGGGGTTGAACAACATGAGGGAGAGTAATTACTGACAGAGTTTACATTTTGGGGTGAACTATCCCTTTAAAGGGGTGGTTAAGTATGATTTCAGTTCTCTAACTGTAGTTAGTGTGTAATGTTGGTGTTTGAGCATAAACAACATGACTAGAACAAACGGCTGGTAGGGACTACACCACATTCCTCCGGGTTAGTGACATCACAAACCCTAAAATCTACATAAGCCCCGCCCCCAAACACACAGTCCATGTGGAGGAGAGGAAGAGTTGTTGCATAAGAGGATATTTATGAGTCAGCTCAAACTTTAGCATTTTCACATGCAATAGAAAGTCACTCTGTGTGTATCTCACATCAGTTCCTATACGTGCGATTTATAGATTATCATGACAGAATATGCTAATTGAAGATAGTTAACTCCACATCAGCAACATAAATTCATCAACTAACCATTCAGAGACGTCCTGTTGCATTCTACTTGTCACTTCTTCTTAAGTCTCTCCATCTGTGTCTGACTCCGTTTTCACATTAAAGGCAGAACAGTTTCTGTCATTTTAGTGTGTTTTAGCTAACACACACACACACACACACACACACACACACACACACACACACACACACACACACACACACACACACACACACACACACACACACACACACACACACACACACACACACACACACACTCTTGAAACCCCGCCCTCTGCAGCAGCTCATTTGCATTTAAAGGGCCAGGCACAAAACGGTGCGTTTTTGCAAACCCTGAAAAAGTGACAACTTTAACATGCTATATAAAAATATCTGTAGAGTATTTAGTGCTAAAACTTTACACACACACTCTGGGGACATCAGAGATTTATTTTACATCTTGTGAAAATGGCATTTTACCATCCATTTAAGGGCAGTTCTTTGTAAGTTGTGAGATCTTTCAGAAATAGGACAGGCTTTTGTCTCAGTATTTCGGGACTGTAGAGACACAAACAGCTTTGTAAACATTGCTCTCTGTCCCACCGGGTGACAGCATGCGTTCTGTCCTCTATCTACGTCCACTTCTCTGAGGTCGATGAAGTTGTTTACGTGCAGTGTTGACAGCACCATGGATTGCACTGAGAACATTGACGTTTCAGGGAGCTTTCTTGAAATGAGGACAACATTACTAATTGTAGATGATGCAGTTGCATTGCATTCCTTGCTTGCAGTATTGACAAAGTGTAACACCAACTCAACAGTAAAATAAATGTTTTTGAATTATATTAACTCTTTCCTCATCATTGATGGTCTTTTCATGTTTTCACTGTTACGAGTGCTGAATCTCCTGATCAAAACACATGTGAAGAAGAAGCAGAAACAAGCCATATCATATGTAATCATGCAAATGTAAAATAACGTGATAATCAACTGCCTAATGTTACTGAATGAAGTGTGTATGCTGGACGAGCTACAGGACTGTGAAGCTTTGAGGTGTTGATGGACTCGATCTACTGCATCTGTGTTTTAATCATCGTTCTGAATCCCCTCCGGACGTAGTCTTTGACTGTATGTGTTTTGATGTATTTGTTTTTCTCAGCTTTTGCTCAAAATGTTGCTTTTTAATGAAACTTACCCACATTCAAGTATTGATTAAAAATTGTTTTTTTTTATGTTAAAGTTTTTGTTCAAAATATTGTGGGGGCCATGAAACTTTTGTGAAAATGATCAAAAACACTGGTGACGGCTGGCAACTTTTATCAAAAACACTGGGCGGGGGGAAGAGTTAAAATAAAATTGAGATCTCAATAGCCTACAAGATTTATTTTTATTTTACAGTACAATAGTATTACTATATGGTAGGATCTGTGCAAGTTTTTAGAATAAAGTCGTCCATTTCCATCTCCAGTTTTTAGTCTTGCTACAGTACGTCAGAAACTGTAGTTTTGTCATTGTCATTAATGTATCTGAAGCCTGTTTTTTATATAATTAGGATTTTCAATACCGCTCTCTTCGAAGATCATGTATTACGCATGAAAGGGCTGTATTACGCTTATGTTGGTGTGTTGCATTGCTTGTGGTAACGTCTAGGGACTGATATAGACACAGCTTACTGTTCCCACGTGGAGTTGCAAGGAATAAACTGCCCCGGATAACCTTCAGAGCCCTGCAGTAGCACAGAATTACCACATCACTGCAATCGTGTGTTATGCAACCATTCAGCTGACCATCATCTGTCCCAAACCTGCCGCCTCAACCCCCCCCCGCCGGAGCCCATCTGCTCCTCCGTCACCGGGCTTACAGCGGTTCAGGAGTCTGAGGGTGAGAATAGATCCATGCATCCCAAAAATCACAATTCTGTCATTATTTATGTTGTTTAAAAACCCAAATGCCTTTATTTCCTCATCTTTAACCCCTATGCTTTTTTTTAGCATTTCTGTAGGTCAAGCAGCAGAGCATTGCATTGATGCATGCACTAATAAAGTGTTTATGTTAATTGCAATGTAAGTCGCTTTGGATAATAGCATCTGTCAAATGCATGAATGTAAATATGCAGCTCTTTTCCTGATCAACTGTTTGACAGTCATGGTCACTCTCAATAACTTTTTTTATATACATGGATACATACATACGTACATACATGCATACATACATACAAACAAACAATTATACATACCTACATGCATGCATACATACATACATACATACATAATACAACCATGCATATCTTACATACATACATACATACATACATGCATGCATGCATGCATACATACATACATACATACCATACATACATACATTCAAACATACATACAACCATGCATACTTCATACATACTTACATACATGCATACATGCATACATGCATACATGCATACATACATACATACATACATACATACATACATACATACATCATACATACATACATACATACAACCATACATACATTCAAACATACATACAACCATGCATACATACATACATACATACATACATACATACATACATACATACATACATGCCATACATACATACATACATACATACATACATTCACACATACATACAACCATACATACATTCAAACATACATACAACCATGCATACATACATACATACATACATGCATACATACATGCATACATACATGCATACATACATACATACATACATACATACATACATACATACATACAACCATGCATACATACATACAACCATGCATACATACATACATACATGATGCATGCATGCATACATGCATACATGCCATACATACATACATACATACTTATTTTAAAATAAGCTTTGGATAATAGCATCTGTCAAATGCATGAATGTAAACATGCAGCTATTTTCTTCATCAACTGTTTGACAGTCATGGTCACTCTCAACAACATGTTTTGGGTGAACTATTCCTTTAAGTGCACACACTCCTCCCAAAGCAAGATTGTCAAACCCTATCTTTTTAATTCCCTTCTCCCTGTCTTTTTCCACCCTGACCTCATCGGGTTATTGCAGTCCTGGGAAGCCGAGCATGTGAGCTTCCCCAGGTCATTAAGAGCAGGCCTGAAAAGACTCTCTGCGGGCCGGAGATAAACCAGCCAGCGGACGCGCAATAAGCCCAGAATAAAGACAGCTCTGTGGAGGGCCTAGCTGGACACTGAGGCCGGGATTAAAAACCGTCTGAAAGGAGGAGAAAGTCAATGGAACGGCATGAAAATATGAAGTGAAAGAGAGGTTGTGGGGCGGCGAGGGGGGCGGACGAGATGAATGGGAAACTTATCAGCATTCGGAGCGCATGCGACGACCCAGCGCCTGGGTCAGGGAGTTCTCCCAGGAGGAAAGGTGTGCTCGGGAGACGCTTATCTGCTGTTTGCTGAGGCACCTCGTGGATAAAGAGACGGGAGGAAACTTTGGCCGGTGCATTACAAGCACTTGCACAGCTTGAAGCGTAAAGTGTTTGAAAACTTTATTTTTCTTAGGGGTAAAAAGAGGTTTGAAATATGAATATGTAAATGTGTGCTCGATGCTTTCCTCTCAATAACAAATAAATACACAAAAATGAGAGAGTTGAGAAAACTAATGATAGTACGAAGCTGTTTACTAGCCAGAACGTTTTTGGCAAACTGTTTCGAACTCCCCAAATGAACCTGATTGTGTGATTTTTCTTGAAGTATGTCGTGGCCTTAAAAGTGTTCCAAGAGTTGTTACACCTGAAGCCCATATAAAGGCAGTTAGCTTGCCATGTATTACTTTTGAGAAGAGTTTTGCCCATTTTAGGCAGTTGTTGGCAGGGAAGCCACGTATGCTATCAGACATAGAACGAGAACAGCGAGTGAGTGTGTGTCCTTCTTTGTTCCTTCCTGTGGGTTCCTTCAGATAACATCAGCTTCGGCCATTACAGCCGGCTATCTGGGAGAAGGGGCTCTTTCAACGGTCCCCGGGGTCAGGATACAGCACTGATCCTTCATTAGGCCCACCTGATAAAACGGCATTAGGGATCATTTCGGAAATCTGAAGGGCACACACAGAATTCCCAACGTCACACACTCCGGCTGAACAGGGAAATTACGCAAATTGCATCAGATTTCATTAAGATTGGACATGCTTTTGACGTTGAAATCACACCGTGCTTGGGTCTTTTGACTCAGTGACATCGTTTAGAGTTTCCTCTGCATTATTGCAATGTTTATTTAAAGTATTATAATACATTTATGTTATTCACAGATTTCATTTGATTGTTGCTGTACTGTTGACCACAACAATAATGCTGTTTTATGTTTCTTATTAAAACATCAATGCATCCATACTTCTATAAATATATACTGTACAACCATACAAACTTCCATACATACATACATACATACATACATACATGCATACATAAATACAACCATGCATACATACATACATACATACATGCATACATACAGCATACCATACATACTTATTTACACACACACACACACACACACACACACACACACACACACACACACACACACACACACACACACACACACACACACACACACACACACACACACACGGCGGCGAGTCGAGGGGTGTCTTGAACAAACACACGGGAGGCATCTGTGGTTGCGGGGAGTTTGTGGGATGTTATTGGTCAAGCTTTCGTAACTGAAGAATTGTCGAGTAATTAGATCATCCTGCGCAGAATAGGAATCAATTTCCGACCGGGCAGCGCCATGGCTTTTCCTAATGTGAGCCACATTGGGACCTGTGATCCACGGCAGTAATTCACAGCAGATGTGATGTCGCTCAGGTGGCCACCGTGACCGTGAGAGTTTCTCGGGTGAAGCTGTGTGCGCTTTTCTGCTCACTGTAAAAGTAAAGAAATGGATATGATTCACATTATTTATCTTCATTAGCATATTTAGATAATTGTCTCGCCACTCAGTCGGCTAAAAATAAACCAGCGGGTAGTTCACAGCCTGACTGATTGCATTGTATTATTATGATTGATTATAATAATAATCAATTCTTCATTTCTTTACAGGAGGTGCAGAAATTGAAGTAATATCACTTGAAAAATTCACATGTGTACATGGGCACTAACAAAAGTCCTACATGTGATACTGGGTTTTGATTGGCTTTGAGCAGTGTTTATTGGTTTTGGTTGAACATTACAAATAATTCTCCGTTAATTAAGCTTAAAGGTGCTCACCAGCACCTAATGGAGTTGCAAATATTATGATTTTGTCCGAACATGTTTCCTAAACTTAGCTCTGCTAACCCATCTGTGTCAGATAAACAGGCCTTTTCTCCTTTGATAGCCATTTAAATTTGGCAGTGTGTTCAGGTGAAATACGTTTTTTGCAAGCAACGTATAAATCACAGTTTTCATACACGTACTTTCGGAGGTCCAGCACCGACTGAGGACCTGCCATTGAGATGAATGAGAATGCTAACAGGTTATTTTCAAGGTAAAGCTGAGTGTTATTTTGGTATCATTAATAACCCCAAGCTGAACTCAAAACCCCTTGAGATAAGTTACTATGAGGTCCTGTTAGTCATTCAGAGCAAATAAGATGGGTCAGTGACCTCTTTCTCATCCATCCCAGATTATTTGCAGCTTTTACAACCCAGCAACACAGGTGAGGATACAAGATCAATGAAATCAATCAAAACGTGTCCGAGCGCCGGCTAGTTTGAGGAAAGGAAAGAGTGAAGGAAAGAAGGATTAGGAGAGAGAGAGAGAGAGAGAGAAGTCTGGATGCAGGAGCACGTATTCTCCAGATGAGAGTGAAAATGAAAACCACCTGTGCCGAAATCCCACGTGACTTATCCGCTGAAGAGAATTTTTCTCCTCTTTAAAAAAAATGTGAAAAGCATCCAGATTGTAGAGTCTCAGAAGACCGTTAATGTTCACAACACTCGTAATTATCTTGGAACAGCACATTTAGCATTGCAACATGCACTTAAACGCACTTAAACTCAATTGTTTAATTTGCTCAACACAAACATTGAATGAAAATACACCTCATTGCATGGCTCAAGTGCTTCTAAACCATTTATACTTGATGTTTAAGGATAGTCTTGTTTGTGCATTAACGCTTGCACTCGAGCAGGCCATGAAAAACATGCTTTTATTTTGTTACAAGAATGCCGAAACCAAATCTAACACGGCTATTTAGGCTGATGCAGAGCCTTTTGTAACCGCGGCTCGATTGAGTGAGTCAAGCTGGTCACGACGCTGATGATAATATCAAGTTTGCTCTTGGCTTACTTTCTTCAGGTCCTAAATCACACACATATGTGGCACACTCATAGATCTATGCTATGCTATAATCAAACACTCAAAGCAGAGCTTGTTGGTAATGTTTTGTACTGCCCGCAGAGATCATAAAAAACGCAACAGGTTGCAGTTTCCATCCCTAAGAGCAGTTCAGGAACTGGATTGAAGGACATCGGACAGAAAGCATGACTTTCCTAAGCATGTGGAAAATCAGTTTTGCCTTTGGGCTCCTGGAAGCTGTCCAATAGCGATAGGCCTCTCTTACACCTATTACTTATTACTCACCCCCACGTCATCCAAGATGTTCATGTCTTTCTTTCTTCAGGTGAAAAGCTTTTTGAGGAAAACATTCCAGGATTTTCTCCATATAGTGACTTCAATGGAGTCCAATGGGTCGAAGGGTTAATGTGAGTTTCAGTGCAGCTTTAAAGTCTTGACACGATCCCAGTCGAGAAATAAGAGTCTTATCTAGACAAACCATCGCACATTTATAACAAAATAAACATTTAAACTTATTAATCACAAACGCTCATCTTCCACTACCTGCGTGCGCCACAGATTACGTAATCACGTTGAAAGGTCACGCGTGTTCCGGTTCACAAATGTAGGGACGGGTGAAAAACTTTTACCTTTTAGTTATTTTTTTTTAAATGGCGTTTGACTTAGTGTTTGCACATTGGCTTTATAAAACACTGGATCTGTTCTTACCCCTACGTCAAGCTTGACCTTTCAACCTGATAACGTAATGTGTGGATCATCGCAGCTAGTGGAAGACAGGTGTTTGTGGTCCACATGTGAGTTTCAGTCCAGCTTCAAAGTCTCGGCACGATCCAGCCGAGGAAGAAGAGTCTTATCTAGACAAACCCGCGCTCATTTTATAGCAAAATAAACATTTATATACTTTTTAACCAATAATGCTCATCTTGCACTAGCTGCGATGCGACACACATTACATAATCACTTTGAAAGGTCAAGCTTGACGTAGGGGTAAGAACAGATCTAGTGTTTACAAAGCCAATGTGCAAAGACTAAGTCAAACGCCATTTACAAAATAAATAAAAGGTAAAACAATGATGTCGGACAATTTTAAAGTTGGAGGAGAAAATTAGTGAGTTTTTTGCCCTACCTTTCCTTTCTGAACCTGATTATGTAATGTGTGTCGTATCGCATTTGTGGTTAAAACTATATACATGTTTATTTTGTTTATAAAATGGCAGATGGTTTGTCTAGCTAAGACTCTTATTCCTCGGCTGGGATCGTGTCGAGACTTTGAAGTTGCACTGAAACTCACATTCGACCCATTGGACCCCATTGAAGTCACTATTACCCCTTTTCCACCGAAGCATTTTAAGAGCCGTTCGGAGCCGGTGCCTACTCACGAACCAGTTCTTTGTGTTTCGACAGCCAAAGAACCGGTTCTCGGCCAGGAAAATTGGTTTTAAAGTGGCACAAACTCTGCTGGACTAGAACCGTTCTTTTACGACGTCATGCTTACGTCGGGGGACCCTTCTTCTCGAACGTAACCTCCGTAATCTCGAACGTAATCCAGATGAGCAGCACAAATGTGTTCCAAACGTCTTCTTCTGACCCCAATATATTTGCAGAAAGACGATGTAGTCCGCCATTGTAATTGTTATGCTTGAAGTTGTCTGGGAAAGCTAAGATGTATGACGACGTACACAGTGACGTAACGACGTCGTTCGCTGGGATCTCTAGTCAGTGGAAAAACAAACAGGTTCTGAGAAGGATCGCAAGTTGAACCAACTTTGAACCAGCACCAGTTCTGAACCAGTTCTTTTTTGGTGGAAAAGGGGTTTATATGGAGAAAATCCTTGAATGGTGAGTAAATTATCAGGAAATTTAAATTCTGAGGTGAACTATTTTTTTTTAAGTATTCACACTGATGGCATACGACTAGAAGAACTTTAAATCAGGATCAGCAATGCTACTTTAATTGTTTAATTGTTTAATTAACAATGCTTTTAAATGGATAGATATCGTCTTATTTTGAGTACTGTGTGCATACGTGTTTACCAAAGTTCATCAGACATTGAGAAGTCGTAACCCCTAATCGCTTTCCCCAGCACGAATTGTGGTTTTCTTTGTAAACGTTACATTATGTGCCTCACGTTTAATGTGTGCATCAGCAGATACTCAGTGCAAATGCAGGCAGACACCTGTGAAACTCCAGCTGAAGGAGACGGCCCAACACTTCTCCAGGGATTAGTTGAGTAATCCTGCTTTTAACTGGCAGCCAAGGTTGGGTTGGGTTTGTTCTTTAACAATAAGAGAGAGAGAGTCATTAAAGATATTATCTGGGTTGGGTTATTGGCCCATTCACTGCTTAATTATGTGGTTTGATCCTGATTTAGACGCGTATTGGATGTCTTCACCAAAGTGCTTCATTTCCCGAGGGGAGCTTTTGCTGGATCAGCAAACTGTCTTTGACCAGTGAGCTGGGTTGTTCATGTGCAATAATGTAGTTTACGGGTCCAAACTCAAGTTTCTGGATTTGGCTCAGGGTTTTGCTTCAGTGTGCATCTGTGGGATTTTTCTTTTCACCTGTAACACATACATTTCCTCAACAAGTTGCATGCTTTGAGGAATCATTCATGTCACAGAAACTATGTTTCCATCCACACGTTTTAATCCAAATTAAGTGATATCGAATGAAAAATGTCGTATGGAAACAGTAAAATTTGATTGAATTTCGTGAATATCGACTCAAATGAAATGCGTTCGGTCTCATGGGATTTTATCTTGATGGATATACGGCTTATGCGATAAACGCTGATGGAAACGATCCATTTTGTCTAGCAAAACTTTGTTGGCTTGAATGTTGTGCAATTAAATGTAAAACTGAATGGAAACACCTTAAAATGTCTCAAATCAAATCGATATACCAATTTGATCGCAAAACAGCATGTGACGTCATTACGCACAGGTTTTTATTCGTTTTGAAGCCGTTGGATGGAAACACACTTTCACCAGCTTTATTCGCATGAGTTTTTTTTACCGATTCAATTCGATTGACAAGTGGATGGAAACTAGGCTATAGTCTGCAACATGATGCATACACTAAACATGAGGTCACAATAGCAAGGTTTTTGTAAAAAATAAAACATTATTTTTACGGTAAAAAATGGCAGCTGTGGTTGCCAGAACTTTACCGTTAAAAATACGGTAGCAACAGACTTACAGACCTAACTTTACTAACTGTAAAATTTACAGTAATAATCCGTATTTCATTATCTGATATAATGTTAATTTACCATCCTATTGAAATATTAATATATGTTTTGTACCATTGTAATACATTGACAACCACCAATCACAGCAGTGATGAGAGTCACATGATCAATCAAAGCTCATCACAAGCAGCTCTTCCACATTATAATTAATACTAATATATAGAAGCTGCACAGTGTCATTCACACAAACACCATCACGGTAACACACATGACATTTTAAAAATGCAATAAACTTTAATTTAACAACATTAAATGTAACATAAAACCCTAATGTACAACTGATTAGAAAAAAAAAGAAAATATGTAGAAACAGTTATTTCAACAAAAATACATCAAGTGTGAAGTGTCATGCAGGGAATTGTGGGAATGTACGGTTTTTCACTGTAAATTATACAGTTATGAGTTGTTCTTTTTCACTTTCAAAAACTGTTAATTTAACGGTATTTTACAGTAAAATTACATTAAATTTACCATTAGATTTATCACAGTTATTTACCAGAGTAAGGAAACTTTCTGTTAACCAATTAACAGTTTTGCACTGTAGTCATTTACTGTAAAAAGCCAATTGTGCAGATTCCTATTGGTATCGTCTGTGAAATTTTGCAGAGCAATGGTAATGTGTCCGCACATTAAGTATAGAGGTTGCTTTAGTAAACAACAATAAATGGAAAGTTTGCAGACAAATATATTGGAGATGGCATGGCACCATAGGTGGTCATGCATAATGTACATGGCCAAATACAATGGAGCAACACAGTCTTAAGCTTCGACTTGTGTAGTTTACGTGGTTTGGCTTGTGTTTCTGGATGTCTTTCAGCACACAGGGTCTCCAAGTTCAGACAAATGGATACAGGCTTTTCTTTGATTTGGTGAAGTAGTCTAAATGGCCTATGTAAGCAGATACTGGAGCCCTAACCATAATTTTCAGTCCCACAAAGTAGTTCAGGTGAGGTGCACCAGAAATTACTGCAATGAAAGAGTTTGGCTCCGCGCTATCTAAACATGCAGTCATGTACATCCATTATTGATATGTACACATCAACATGTAAAATGTAAATACTGAGTTCATCACCCATTTTGCAGCCTTTGATATCCAAGGCAAGACCACAAGAGGATAAATATGCTTAATTCCCCTAAACAGTCGAGAGTTGGTCTTCCTGACAACCTGGGGATTTATGTTTGTGGGTCAGATGTGTTTCTTCCAGAGAAAATCCCTAAAACAAAGATTTTACATTTTAATATGGGATTTAAATTTGTACACATACCACTAAACCCTGTTGAAGGTATTTCCAAAAGTTAAGCAGCTTTTTGCTTTCCAAATTTTTCTAAGATCTTCTTGGTCATCAGTAAGTCAGCATATCATGTATAGGTTTATCTGGAGAAAGCAATTCCAAAATGCATTGAAATTCATCAGTGAAATATGGCTTAGATTAATACACAAGTAGAGTGTTTTAAATAATTTGCCATTTTAATTAAAGTGTGGTCACATTAGTGATATTTGGCAGGCAAAAATAGGTCTATTTCAGTCGGCCAACGTGAAAATTAGCAAAATATACGTGGGAAAATTTTTCATGAAACTCCCTATTCTGTGGATTACTATTTGAATAATTAATTTCTCCTCTGAAATTTCAGTTTAAGTGGGATGCTGGATATATAGACAAGATAGCAAGTCAGCTCTTGAAACAGAGCCAATGATCGTGTACACTACCGTTCAAAAGTTTGGGGTCAATACGATTTTTTTTAAAGTAATTAATACTTTTCTTCAGAAAGGACGCATTAAATTGATCAAAAGTGACAGTAAAGACATGTATAATAATGCAAAATATTTATTTTTTAATTAAATGCTTTTCTCTTGAACTTTCAAAGATTCCTGAAAAAAATTAATCACGGTTTGCACAAAAAATATGAAGCAGCAAAACTGTTTTTAACTGTGATAATAATAAGAAATGTTTTTTGAGCATCAAATCATCATATTATAGTGATTTCTGAAGGATCATGTGACACTGAAGACTGGAGTAATGATGATCAATTCAGCTTTGATCACAGGAATAAATTACACTTTACTATATATTCACATAGAAAACAGCTGTTTTAATTTAATTAATATTTCAAATCCAAATCCAAATCCACTTTATTTATATAGCACAATTTAAAAACAACAAGGTTACCAAAGTGCTTTCCCATATAATATTTCCCAATATAACTGGGTTCGTTTTGTATATTTAATCAAATAAACGCAGCCTTGGTGAGCAGAAGAGACTTCTTTTAAAAACATTAAAAATCTTACGGACCCCAAACTTTTGAACGGTAGTGTACATCATGGCAGAAAAATACAGTAAAAATCTGACATTTAATAAATGGTCATTTTCATAGTAAAGAGCTTAGTTTGAAAATGGACCTTCGACAATGTGTTTTTTTGGTAAGTAAAATACCATGTTTGGAGGGATTACATGAACGTGTCATGAACATAATAATTAATACCAAAAGGTAAAGCATTCCTTTTTAGTAGCATACATCTGTAAATCATTTTAATAGCAGCCATGGCTAATTAAAACAATGAACCCCAAGCTTTTATCACTATTCTGCCTTCTTTTAGCTATCCTTCTCTCTAAATAAGTCTTCTCTAACACCTTCAGGGCCAGATCAGACCCGAGACGACCCATGTTTAGCCAGCCCTGAGGTCCTCCGCTTGCATTAGCCACACTTAGACCCTTCTAATGGACGCTGACCCCTGTTCTAGACACTGATTGGCCACTTAGGTCCAATACACTAACTTGTTATTTTGGTTGCAGTTCACAAATAGAGCCGCAGTTGTCTCGACTGTTGCCTCCAGGGAATGAAGCAACATTCCTTCTCTTTACACTTTGTGAAACACAGGAGTCAGCAGGAGAAGAGCCATTATGAAGGAAACTGCTCTGTCTCTGCGGAAATCACATTAATAGATATAGTTAATGTGTGTGTTCGCGTGTGTGTGTGTGTGTGTGTGTGTGTGTGTGTGTGTGTGTGTGTGTGTGTGTGTGTGTGTGTGTGTGTGTGTGTGTGTGTGTGTGTGTGTGTGTGTGTGTGTGTGTGTGTGTGTGTGTGTGTGTTGGTTGTGTTTGCAGTGTTTTTGTAGACATAGTGTATTGTTACAAGTGTATTATTGTATTTTGAAAGTTAGTGTTGGAGTTTAGTTTACAATGTGTAATTTTGAGCATGAAATTAAATGTTTTGCCAATTGTGTGTTGGTGTGTTGGTGCGTTAAGAGTTAAGGAAATTTGTTAAAAGTATTGAAAAAATTGTCACAGCGATTGTAAAAAACTGTAAACACAACCAACACACACACACACACACAACGTAATTGCGTATTACGTGACGTCATGAACGCGCATCACAGAACAGAGCAGGGTGAGCATTTGTGCTTATAAAACTTAAACATGTTAAGGAAATTTGTTAAAAGTATTGAAAAAATTGTCACACATTGTAAACTAAACTCCAACACTAATTTTCAAAATACAATACAGTTTGTTACAATCGCTATGACAATTTTTTTCAATACTTTTAACAAATTTCCTTAACTCTCAACGCACCAACACACCTACAACACACAATTGGCAAAACAGTTAATTCCATGCTCAAAATCACACATTGTAAACTAAACTCCAACACTAATTTTCAAAATACAATAATACACTTGCAACAAAGTTTAAGTTTTATAAGCACAAATGCTCGCCTTGCTCTGTTCTGTGATGCGCGTTCATGACGTTCGTTCGTGACCTTTTCAACGTAATTGCGTATTACGTGACGTCATGAACGCGCATCACAGAACAGAGCAAGGTGAGCATTTGTGCTTATAAAACTTTAACTTTTTTATTTATTTTTGAAATGAGCGATGGTTTGGCTAGATAAGACTCTTATTCATCGTCTGGTGTCGTTTAAAGCCCTTTGAAGCTGCACTGAAACTGTCATTTGGACCTTGAACCGTTTGGGTCCCATTGAAGTCCATTATATGGAGAAAAATCCTGGAATGTTTTCATCAAAAACCTTCATTTCTTTTCGACTGAAGAAAGAAAGACATGCACATCTTGGATGACATGGGGGAGAGTAAATTATCAGCAAAAATTTTTTTTAAAAGTGAACTAATCCTTTCAGTTTGTGTTAATTGTATGCATTATGTGTTAAAGCAACAAGAAATGTGTTAATAGTATAGCTTATACAGACAGATGTAGTGCTAACTGTGTTAAGAGTTTAGGACATTTTTTAAAAGTCATTGAAAAAATTGTCATAGTGATTGTAAAAAACTGCTTTTCTCCTGCTACTCCAGTGGTTTGGTGCAGTTACGGGTTTGGGATCAAATGCTAATCAAGCTCATTTCTATGTGGTCACAGATGTCTGAAAACCTTTTAACCACCTCTGACCTACTGTGAGAAAGTTGCTTTCAACAAAAGCAATTCGTCAAAGAGCCAACAATAATCATAATGCACAATTCGAGGTTTATTAGACAACAAATTAACCTACTGTACTCGAAAATGGTCCAAATGTTTCTTATTTCACCATTTTTCTTGAAATCAGCAGGGTGTTTAAAAGATGTTGGCTGTAAAGATGTCATTGGTTTTCAGATGATCTTGTGCGTTGTAAACCTTGCTGACCCCCTACTAAACTGTCATTGTAACCTATGAATCACAGGGTCTAAAATTGACAGTTTTCAGCAGTAAATAAGGAAAAAATAGCACTTAGACTCGTAGGACTAGTCATTTAACTGGCATTTTAGTCACTCTAAATGACTTTGTTTTGGAAAATTCCTTTTCGTATTGGTTTTGAGGTACCATTGCATATAAACCTTTTTTAGCAATGTAATTTCACTAACCAAAAAGTGAGTTTTTCTAGACATGTACTGTGGTTATTTAGACATGCATTAGTACCATGGTATTCTAGAAGTACCATTGCAATATCATGGTGAATGAATATAGCCACACCTACTGCAATAGTACTTGTATTTAAGGGTTCAGCATCACCCTTAAAGTCCCCCTATTGTGTAAATCCAGTTTTTAATGTTTTTAATGTGTTTCTGACGTCACAAACAACCTTGTAACCAATCAGATCAACGTGTGATCGTCAACCAGTGGATCTCTAAGTGAGTGAGTGAGCGGAGGCGGGGTTCATTTGCATATTCATAGAACCGCATACTAAATGAGGCAAGGGTGTCGAGTTACATTCAAGATATTTGAAAGATTTTTTTAAAGGAAAAAACTTTTAAACATATAATTTTGGTGATCAAAGATGAGTTTTAAGGGATAAAATGATTGACTACAGGGGGACTTTAACCGAACCTCCAGATGCATCTGAAAAGCATTAGTTTCTCATAACTGATCTCAAGCCAGTTTAACTCCATCTGTCCTAACCAGGGTCACTATGTGAGCTAGAGGAACTGATTGTAGATCAGCGGTGGGTGACATCTACGTCTCCCGTGTGAGTCCACTGCATGAGAATACAGCAGCTGCTGGTCAGACTGAAACCTGAGAGCGTTCAGTGCGACGTCATGAAGCCAGCGGGGTCCCGGCCCCAGCGGCCCTGCCTTCACATGCTACCGGCTTTAATTGAATCCACACACATATACATAAGAATTTTAACATAGCATTTACCTGCAAATCTTTAGCTTTGGGTTTAGCATGAGAAGTTAAGCATGACCGTGTGAAAATGACTTAAAGGTACACTGTGTAGTTTTTTATTAGCTAAAATCAATGTCTTTATTCATAAATATGTCCTCATTGGTGTAAAATGACCTCTGCCAATGATCTGACTTATCCTCGTAAGCGAAGAATTTCTTATCTTTATTTACATGGGACGGGTAAGTCCAAGGAGTCTTCCATGTCGTTCCGCCATTTTGAAAAACTATAATAGCAGAGAGGGACAAAAAGCACTAGCCTATCTCAACGCATTTTAAGCGAATTCAAAAAACAAGGGTCAATATCGGGATAGCTTTCCCCAGACATGTTGTCATAGCTTCTTGGTACATAACGGCTACCATATTTGTAACACTCATTTGAAAAATCGAGGCGCTAGAGATTCTATTCGTTGGGATGCAAAATACAATTTCACCGCTAAATGGGAGAAACTCCTACACAGTGTACCTTTAAAACAGACACTCAGGTTAGCTCTTGCAGATCTCATCCGCTATTATATCACGAAAACTGTATCCACCTTATTTTGCAACATGGAAGTACGCTTTTCTGTGAATATGGGAGACTTGAGATTCATTAGCCGCTATAGGTAAATAACATATTGCAGTAAATGGTAAAACTATTCGTGCTACAAACTGGTGTGTTTCGATGAGAAATTAAAATATAATAACACATTGTTTAATATAAAGCAGCATAACGGACTGTTTTTGTACAGGTAAAATAACTGGATGCTAATGTCACCAGAAGCCTTAAATAATGGTAAATGGACTGCATTTATATAGCGCTTTCACAGACCCAATGGCCACCACAGCGCTTTACATATTTGCCTCACATTCACCCATTCACACACCGACGGCGGTGTCAGCCGTACAAGGCGCCATCCAGCTCGTCGGGAGCAGTTAGGGTTAGGTGTCTTGCTCATGGACACCTCGACACTTGGTCAGGTGGAACCGGGGATCGAACCACCAACCTTTCGGTTTGTAGACAATCCACATGAACCACTGAGCCAAATACTTTTTATTTTGAACTCGATTGACACAAACTGTAAAACTTTTTCCTTTAATCCATGTTTTCTTTGTCGCTTCAAAAAATGCTGGATTGTTTAAATAAATTTTGGGTCAAATATGAACAAACTGAAACATTGGGTTTAAAATGTAATTAAAAAATCTAACCCAATGGCTGGGTTTATCCATATTTGACCTAAAAATTGGTTAAAACAACCCAGCATTTTTTAGAGTGTTGTAAATAAGGTCTTGCCGATATCTGTAATATATATTTATCCCCGTACAAATGGTCAACACATTTATACCAGTGCATGATATATGACGTCCTACAACCCAATTCCACTTTAGTTTTTCAGATAACATAAAGACTGAAGTTTCAGAAAACAACATTGATACATTGATGTTTTTAACATGACTGTGATATGAAGCAGGGCGTGAGTGCTAGACGTATACCAGCGCCACACGCAACGCCAGTCCCGCGGATATAAAGGTATAAGGACATTTCATTCTACCGAACTACACACAAGTGCTGAATTAATACTCACACAGCTCAGTTTATTAGACGAATGAAACTTGAGGTAACGCAGTGCTGTTTCACTGGCTCTAACAGTTACACTATCACATTAAACGCCATTTGAGTGTGTTGAATATTGGAGCTCTCGACATCTCGAAAGATGTTGATCTTCGTTTAAGTCTCTTTTTGTCTCAAAATCTGCTTGCCATGGTCCATAATGTTTGAAAAAAACAACAACAGTGTGAGCGTCCTGCTAGGCATAACCGGCATTACCCAGTTGTCAACTTCTGTCGCTACTATGGCAGTACGAGCGGAAACAATGGTGGAAAACGAGGCTGACGCGGATATAACGCCATTGACCGGCGACTCCTCACCGCTGCTCACACGCCCCGTTTCCTTGGTTAAAGTCGCAATTTTCTCACGATTTACAAATAGTTGGAAACATTTGGGATATTGTAAGTAATCAACTAAACAAAATATATAACATTGGCCTAGTGGTTTTTGCATATTTTACTGCAAAAATCCTGCATATTGTACATTTAATGTGGCCGTTTTGTCCAGGCCAAGTTCCTGGAAATTGTCTGCACACATGGATAAAATGACACATGAATGAAGAAAAGATGGCAAAGTGGAAACTTACTCAACATCATTGACACTTTTTGCACGTTTGGCACTTTGAAAGAAGCAAAATGGTGAACTCTTGGAAAGTTACTCTAATCCGATGTTTCCAGACACAGGTCAGCTATACCGACCAATGAGGTTAAACCGTGTAAAACTGTTTACTAGCATTGTACAAGTGTCCTCTGCCTCTTCAAAGGGTCTAGAGCTTGTAAACTGCCTCAAGAGAAGTTCATGTAAAGTTTAAAATTAGCTTCAGCAAGTCCCTGACAGAACTGACACATGATTATGCTTTTACACTGATGTCTCTTTCAACAAGTCTTTTCCTGTACGTACAATGGCAAACAATCTTTATTTAGCCACATCTCGGTTATTCAACACACTCTCCGAGAGTAAATATGACCAATGAATGATCAACAGACCTACAAACAGCAGGATTGATTGACTGATACTTCTCCTCGCTCTTTAAGTTCTGTGTGTTTCTTTCACAGATCCATCGGGATGTCAACAAATCCACTTTCAGGAATCTTTCTCACCCTTCTTAAAGCCACAGGTTGAGTAAGACCACAGGGGTGGGAAGTTTAGATCTCAGGATAGTTGTTTTGACAGCGTCGCAAATCTGTCTTCAGGGATAAGCCTGGGAACTCACCTCTGAATAGATAGGAAGAGAATTGACAGGCTCTTGCATTCCGAGGGATGTGGAATTTACGGATTACGCTATGGAGAATCGGGATTGGGATGGAAAACGAAGCGCAGGTTTCAGGTGACTCCTTGATCTCAACCATGAGAACACCTGTAGGAAGGTTGAAGGGTCATAAATTTGTCTTGAAACTGTTAGATAAATAGTACGGCAGAGAAACCCTCATTCCATTAGCTTGAGAAGGAGTAACGTAATTACATTATAGACCTCGGAAAGTGATTGATTTTCTTGCTGGCTCGGCTCAGAGAGGCCGTCTGTATCTGACTAACTGGCTAAATCTTTCACCTGACCCTGAGGCTCAGCATTTTTCACTTTAAATTAAGTGCATCTAAAGCCCATCCATCCTAAACACTTAATCTCACAAGAAGTCTAAACGCTCTCTCTCTCTCTCTCTCTCTCTCTCTCTCTCTCTCTCTCTCTCTCTCTCTCTCTCTCTCTCTCTCTCTCTCTCTCTCTCTCTCTCTCTCTCTCTCTCTCTCTCTCTCTCTCTCTCTCTCTCTTTCCGCGGGTTGTTTGTGTAGTGCACGGGTTGACGCGATTGCTTTACCCACTGGAACATGATTGTTATTGGGGAAAACCCGGGAATGCTATTTGACTATTTTTGGCCGTGATTGGGTTAGTTTTGATGAGCAATTGGGCTGGTTTTGTTGTGTAGACCTGGCAACCCTGTGTGTAATGCTTTCGCTGTTGCGTTGAAAGTCTCCGTGTGGCCGGTAGTGAATGCTCGCTCTTGAGATCGCACGCGCACACACACACACGAGCATGAGCGCTCTTGTTGCAATCTAAAACATCACCGCTAGAGGCCGCTAAAAAATACATATGGCACCTTTAAATCAAGAGACATTTTATTAAAGGATTAGTTCACTTCAGAATTAAAATTTCCCATTAATTTACTCACCCCATCGTCATCCAAGATGTTCATGTCTTTCTTTCTTCAGTGGAAAAGAAATTAGGGAATCTACCATTCAGAATACATACGAGCGACGAGCGAGTCCCTCGAATGGCGGCAGCCATGTTGCGCCTCCATCTTGAAAATACAGTAGCCAAAGAGGGACATAAGTGGAAATTTATGCGAGGAGGATCACGCCTATTCTTGAGGACATGTAACAGAGTCTCCAATAATTAAAACACAACACAACAGGCAAATCAAAACTTCGTCACTTCTTGTGAACGTCACTTCTTGTTGACGTTTAAAGTATTGTAAAACAAAACGGAGGCTAGCTCGACCCTCCCTCCTCCTCATCCGCGCACTAACCCCCCAAACCCCGCCCCCAAATCCTTCTTGTCTGTTATTGGCTGGAACAGTTTGTTATGTTTCGTGGCGCAGGTTAGCCCAGTTTGTGTTTGTTGTCATGTATGTAGCTTGGGGTGTCTGCAGAGACCGCGTGTTTTACAGTGTGTTCAGGGGACAGGCAGCTAGCGGATACTGAGGAGATGTTTGACAAAAAATGTTTTGGCCTAAAAAACGTGTGACATCGCTTAGAGCAGCTTTAAGGAGCAAAAAGACATAAGATATAAAGTCTTCTCAAGTAATTATACTTTGATTTAAAGGGCCGGTTCAGGATTTTGGACATCGGACCTCATTTCCAAGTGAGCCTGAGTGTTATTTATCAGTGGAGAAAGTAACATTATTCTCTTAAAAAACATTTACATCGATAGTCTGGCATTATAATGTATTACAGTAGCTTTTGGAGAACTGTGGAGTTGGTAAAATTGTTTTTAATGGCAGGCTAGCAGATACCGTTGACTCGCGCTAGCCTAGCACCGGCAAACTATGCAACTGGAAGGACTGGATGAACATTTTTGAAAACTGTCTCCACTGATAAATAACACACAGGCTCACTTGGAAATGAGGTCCGATGTCCAAAATCCTGAACCACCCCTTTAGGAATGTTCAGATATTTGTTCACCAAGCATCTTCGTTAGGCACGTCGTTCCTGCAGTCTCAGTGTCTCAGTATGAGTGTCATGATAACGTGTTGTCCCTCTTGAGGTGTACATCACTCTTACGATTACAGCCTCGAGCCGCTGGAGTTCTGCGGGGTGACGGAGGGGTCAGAGGTCAGGAACGGGGTCAGGTCTGCGGGCGGTAAATCAGAGGAAACGCTGTACAGTAGTAAAGGCTCCAGTGATGTACGTCAGACGCATATGAACGCTGGTGATTACAGCGCAGTAAAGATGCACTAGAGATACTTGTTATTTAATTATGATGGACTTTAAGGGTGTTACACTGAAATAGGTGGAGTCTTGCTCTTCTTTGAGAAAGTGGTCAAAAGTTTGGGGTTGAAAAGTTTTTGAAAGAGTCTCTTCTGCTCATCGACGCTGCATTTATTTGGTCAAAAATACAGTAAAATTCTGAAATATTTTTCCAGTGTAAATCAGCTGTTTTCTATGTGAATATATAGTAAAGTGTAATTTATTCCTGTGATCAAAGCTGAATTTATCATCATTACTCCAGTCTTCAGTGTCACATGATCCTTCAGAAATCACTATAATATGATGATTTGATGCTCAAGAAACATTTATGATTATTATCAATGTTGAAAACAGTTCATGTTGTTGTGAAAACAGTGACACACTTTATTTTTTAGGATTCTTTAATGAATATAAAGTCACTTTTTATTAATTTAAGGCACCCTTACTGAATAATAATAAAAAAATCATACTGACCCCAAACTTTTAAACATTTATAGGCCTATATTTGTGTATATAAAGTGTATAATTAAGCCAGTGAATTAGAAAGCTTTTTTGTTGCCATTTTTGACTCATTAATTATGCATAATAATTATAAAAGAATTAGCAAAGTGCTTGGAAATACTTCACGACACAAGTATATATATATTATGATTTA
>CM070842.1:30562524-30567524 GCA_036326025.1 Chrosomus eos
TCATCTCCACATCTGGATGTGGATCCGTTTACACTCTCTGTCATCAGAGAAGCTCAAAACCTTGTCGAGTTTATGTAGAGTCAGATGATATTATGTAAGAACTTTTTTCGCATTTTATTGCAAATATGTGAGCGGCTTCTAATGAAAGTAAAGGTTGTCTGAAAGCCTGTTGACTGATTTTTATGTGAAGGACTCGGGAAAATGAAAAATATGTGATTTACGCTCCCAAAAGTCTCTCGTGTTCAGTGACACTAAACTAATGCTTATACGATGTTCAGGGTTACATTAAAAATGTATTTTATTTATTAATGTATTTATTTTTGTTTTATTTATGTATTTATTCATTTATTTAATTTAATTTATTTATTTATTTATTTTTGCTAAATATATTTAAAAATGTATTTAATATTTAAATATTTATCTTTATTATCGTTACATTTTTTTTAACCAAAAATATATATCTATATAAAAAAAAATTTATTCTGTTTTGTTTTTGCTAAATATATTTTTTAATTTATTTTTTAATTCTTATTATAAATTAGATCTTCTGAATGAGCCATAGCTCCAGGTCTCAATGCGGCGACACACAGTTCAGTGAATGTGTGTTGTGTGTGTTATGTGTGTTGTGTGTGTTATGTGTGTTGTGTGTGTTATGTGTGTTGTGTGTGTTATGTGTGTTGTGTGTGTAATGTGTGTTATGTGTATTATGTGTGTTATGTGTGTTATGACTGTCCTGTTGACTTGAAGTCTCATTCTCCTGATTGGTTGGCTTCCATCAATGATCTCATGTTTACTGTAGATCAGCACTAGAGTTCAGGCTTGTGTTAAACCCACGACGTGTGTGTGTGTACATTACACTTGTGCGCTGGGTTTACTGTGTACTGTTGTGTGTGTCGTCCGGTGTGTGTGAGTAAACACACGGCAGATGTCCTCGTAAAGTGTGTCGTCTTCATTTTCTGGAGTTTTTGCTGGACCACTGGAGTGTGTTCAAAGCAAAATGATGAAGATGATGATGAAGATGATGATGATCAGCAGAGTAGCAGAGATGTGTTTAATAGTTGTGGTGTGTGTGTGTGTGTGTGTGTGTGTGTGTGTGTGTGTGTGTGTGTTTTGTGTGTGTGTGTGTGTGTGTGTGTGTGTGTGTGTGTGTGTGTGTGTGTGTGTGTGTGTGTGTGTGTGTGTGTGTGAGTGTGTGAGTGTGTGTGAACAGAAAGTGTCTCTGACGGGCTTCAGTCCAAAGCTCTTTCTCTGCTCCTCTCTCTGTGCTCTTTCACAGATTTCTCAATTGACTGAAGTCTTGCGTTTGGTGTGTGTGTGTGTGTGTGTGTGTGTGTGTGTGTGTGTGTGTGTGTGTGTGTGTATAGGGTAATGCCGTCAGTGCAGGGTTTCTCTCCGCTGATCTGGAATCAGTTTTCCAGCACATCCCACATGTGTGTGTCAGAGCTGCGCTTCAGCGTTTACATCAGTCGCTGATATTTTTTGTATATGTAACCAAAATAGAAATAATAATAGTAATAATACATTATTATTATTATTATTATATTATAATGTGTATAGTATTAATAATGAAAAAATACATATAAATGGTAATGTTTATATTAAAATGTGAATAAAAATATAAAAAATAATAATAAACTATAAAAAAATAAAAATATATGATACTACCTTTAAGTATCTATTCGCTTAATATATTTAATTTTTACTGTAATGCAGTAAAAGTGGCTATAAAGATTTGTTGTTATAAAAGTATTTGTTATTAAATTGTATATTGAAATATTTATTATTACTAATAATACTAATAATATTACTAATAACTCATATATTACATATGAATTATATAATTTTGTATATAAATTAGTATTCATTATTATTATTATTATTATTATTATTATTTGAATGTTTTATTTCTAAATATACTGTATATTAGTTAAACATTTAAATATATGAATAAAAATACATATTTAAATAATTTGTAGTACTTCTACTGCCTTTAAATGTACATTAATCTAATATATCGATTTAATTTTTAAGTTTCTTTTCCCACAGAACATCACGACAACGATCACGTCAGTCTCCATGGCAACAGAACTCTGGAAGAGGAAGTGATGTCGATACAGGAAACGATGCGGAAGCGCTCCGCTCATGATGATTCCAGCGCTTCCCGTTCCCGCAGGAAGCGTTTCCTCTCGTACCCGCGCTTCGTGGAGCTCATGCTCACGGCCGACACAAAGATGCTGCGACACCACGGCTCAAACCTCGAGCACTACATACTCACAATCATGTCAGTCGTAAGTACATCAACGTTTCATTCCTTTCACTCTCTTATGCCATAAACATGATGCTAGAGTGTGTATTATTGCTAGAGAAATCATCTTTGTCTTGTTTTTGAGCTCGTAAATCTGCTGTTCTCATGAACAGTTTGAAGTCTATTAAATAGTTTTAATCAATAATTGGTTCCACACCTCACGCACTGATTTACTCCATAATAACTTGGCTGGACTTTTTACCCACAATGCCGTGCTTTGATTTGATCCGTTAGGAGGTCTTCTGAACACCCGCACTGCTTCGGTCCATATATTCTGAATTAATGAGCCAGTTTTAGAGTTTACATCCAGATATAAATGAGTAAAAACGGTTCAAAACAACATATGGACAATATTTACAGCAGATCCTTCAGAGAATAGCATGGTAATGTGTTGTCAGTGAGTAAGAGCACATTCACACTGGAGATTCAGAGTGACTTTAGTTCATTATACTGCCTTTTATTTATGCAAAACTGAATGTTCAGGAGTGTGTTTCCCGAAAGCATCGTATGTGTGTGTGAGCGACAGATCTCGAGCTGTGGTTAGAAGAAGAGTTTCTAGTGTTCATGACATGTGACTCAATAAATCCTGAGACAAATAATCAAGCTGACATTCAGTGCAATCTGTCTTTTATTTAGAATACACACAAATGTCATTTACGTCTTTTAGATTGTCGAGAGATTTAAAGTGTAGTTTCTGAAGAGTGCGCATGTGTGAACGAGCTCTAGTGCGTAAGAACGAGACTATGATTGAATCTGGAAAAATTAGAATTATTCCTCAGATACCATGTCTGTGATTTATAGCAAAACATCTAGCGTTTATCTGATCTCAAACAGATTCATTAACAGTAGTTATTACTCCATAACCAGCGTGACATCATTAACCAACGTGTTTGAACGATCACTTTATGACGATATGGTTTTGGGAAACAGTCGTGACTATAGTGTATTTCTCCAGAGATGTATCGTACACTGATAGTGAAGCAGAGTTACGGTTACGGTGTTATACGGGACACACACTCCTGATCGGCTCTTTCGCTGTAACCCTGAACATTGTATAAGCATTAGTTTAGTGTCACTGAACGCAAGAGAGACTCTCGGGAGCGTAAACATCACATCCTTCTGATTTTTCCCGAGTCCTTCACATAAAAATCAGTCAACAGGCTTTCCTAACCTAGGAAGTCTCATTTTTTTTACTTTCGTTACAAGCTGCTCACACATTTGCAATAAAATGCGATTAATACATGAAAGTTCACATACAGCCCCTTTAAGATCATCCGACTCTACATAAACTCAGATACCATGTCTGTAATTTATAGCAAAACACCTAGCATTAATTCGATCTCAAACACTCATAGTCTCAGGCCCATCCACACTCCTGCGTTTTAGTTTAGAAACGGAGAATTAAAATGAATACGATCTCCGTCCACACCAGCGTTTTAGCTACGTATTAGAATTGATCTCCATCTACATTAAAACGCCTGAAAACGCAGATCACGTGACCATTCCCCTACACTTGGCATGCGGTGCCGGTGTAAACAGGAAAAAGATTGACTATTCCTCAGATTGACGAAGAAGAAAGTAGCTAAGTTACCTCTGCAAAGATTAGCAATGTCGAAGACTAGAGATTTCTGTTCATAGACCGACGACGAGGTGGAACTTTTAGTCAAGGGAATATAAAACAGCCGTGGCGGCAGAAAACACAGACTGGAAGTCGTCGCAAACCAAATACGGCGACATATTGGAAAGGTACCGGGAGCATTATCCATCGCCAGAGACACAACAATGGGAAAGGTGTACGCCACAATAAAGACGAAATCACTAAAGGTGTGTATGGTGTGACAGCCAATCAGAGCCGAGCGAGAGCCTCTGCGTCATCGTTCGTCCTCCGTTTGGCCCATCTTCACTAAAACGCCCTCCGGAGATTCAAAACACAAAACGGGGTCGGCGGCGTTTCTAAACTTCTCCGTTTTAGGTCTTCGTTTTTGCCGGAGGAGCAAACGCAGCAAAGGGTCTCCGTTTTTTAAACTAAAACGCAGTATTGTGATGATGTCATAGTGGTGTGGGCATGTTCTCTCAGCCAATCAGAAGACAGCATTAGTGTGTCAGACAGTGATTTATAGAGTTAATGTCGGTCTCTCTCTGTAATTGAAGCCATCTGTCGGAGTTCCCCCTTTGGCTTCTTCTAAACACAGTGTTTATGGTGAACTAATGGCTTCCGGTGGGATCGCCTCGGTGTTACGACAGGATCTGAAGCTTTGCTAGAAGATTTAGAAGATCTAGAGCAGGACAGTCATTTGACTTTTGACCCCTCAAACTCGATTCATTAGATGCATTTCAATTTAAATTTATTTATAAAGCACAATTAAAAACAACAGCTGTTGAAAAATGTGCTGTACAAAATGAATAAGCATTAAATAAAATACAGACAAAGACATAAGTAAACAACAAACCACAGAAAGACAGACTTCATGAATTATAAGCCAGATCAAATAAGTTTGATTTAAAAATAGTTATTGTTCTGATTTGAACAGGTAAACTGTAAAATACCCCTGGACTTTGGTCTTGATTTAGGGACCACTAAGAGCCTCGGGATGATAGTATTGGGGTGTTACACCATGCGAAGATTTAAAAACCAATAAAAGCACTTTAAAATCAATTCTGTGGTGAATAGGCAATCAATGTAGAGACTGAAGAA